>JAMPIV010016956.1:0-93192 GCA_024509875.1 Oreohelix idahoensis | reverse complement strand
AGGTAAGGTGATAGATATCACCTTGTCATACACCAGGTGGTCCGAACTCTCTACTTATGGTTTTCTGTCCTCACACTAATTTCTGCAATACTTGTAAAGCCTCTGTATAGCATCAATCAGAGTGCTGAATATTCTTCTTGTCCAAACAGGTCCCAATGTTGCTCCAGACCCTGTCCAAACCCCTTTTCCCCAGATCTATGAAACAAAGATGGATCTCACTCTTATACTCAAGGGCCTTTTCACTCAGCTGTCTGAGTGTGAAGATTAGGTCTGAGTACTTCGATTTGCTCGGAATCCGCACTGGACCTCATCCAATTGTGGCTCAGCTAGGCGTCGGAGTCTCTGCTCTAGGATTCTAGAGTAGATTTTACCAGGGACACTGAGAAGGATATGCCTCTATGTTTTCCACATTGTCGTATTGTCACTGTCCCAAACAATAACAAGTGATACACACGTAAAATATTCCAAAAGGATAAAAAGTAGGAACCAAACATAACGCGAAAGCAGCTGATAGACATGATCGCCCTTGACCGCGGTCATCACCCCTTCCATAAAAATAGACTGTTAGACGGGAAATCAACACGGAATACCATTATGAGGTATGAGAACGGCGAATCAAAAGAAAAAAAATAGACTGACAAAAAAATTGCAGAGACCTAGCAAGGCTAAGGAGACGCCAATTGGGGGGGGGGTAAAACGGGGGTGGGGGGGCCCTGGTAAATGAAAGAAAAAAATTCACGTCACCCAAATTGACACGAGGTTACGGGGAAACGGACGCCGCTTTGTTTGGCGATACCAAACCTATAGATCATTTAAATTCCGGAAGCGGCAAAACGCAGATGCTTGAAATATATACAAAATTTAAAAGAGTAACTTATTTTTCTTAATATTAATGTTATGAGGATAAAAAATTATGTTCGTTCAGGCCGATGTAGCCCATATCTGAGCAGTGAAATAATTGCTTTAATACATACAGACGGATATATTACATAATGAAGATAATGACAAAAGACAGTGTTGTTACACATTCAGCGAAAGACTTGTCATTGAATCTAACATAACAGTGTGCTAATTTGCACAAAAAAACCGCGAACCTAGAGACGCTAGGTGTACAACATCTAATTAGCATGGAGAGAAAGGGAAGACGTATATATTGGTTGGAGGAGCTGTGTCCTAAAAATATAACTTTATTTAACGAACCAAAATTTTGGAGTGGAGAGAAAGGTTGGTTCAAAAATCAAGTAACGTTATTGTGAAAACGCAAACTTAAGTAGCTGACGGACTAACATACCTGACTACGTATCGCACCATACATTTGACTGAAGCATGACACTGATAAATCTTAATGATGGTACGGTAACATTGGAGTATTTATGAAAATATACCAAGGCCTCATGTGATTGGCCACTATACAGATAAAATCGCATTGTATTCGGCCTCTCAAGACGCCGCATGTGTGGGGCCAACAATTCCTCATATTTGTCCAGTGATAGACATCAGTAACATTTCAAGTGTGGATGATTTCCAAATGACCATAAATCCTGATAATATTTCAGGGACGCCCATACTATAGCCAGCATCTACAGGGCTGACCATTTTGCTACATTCTGTGTGTTCTTACTATATCATATATCTGGGTAGAATATAACTGACAATACCTAATGTACTTCCTGAACACAATTCTATTCCCACAATGATAATAATTGTTTAAGTAATGATTTCGAGTGGATTTGATACTGCCATATTCGAAAGCTAAGCCCTATACAACAATAAGGCATTCGCTCTGGACCCTACTCGCCGGTAGTAATCAGGTCTTGGACACACACACAACTATAAATCTACAGCAAGGGTTTAGGTAAGGGTGTGATCAAGTGTTAGAGAACAGTGAAATCATATCACCCTTTTTAAAATTTCCTAATTTTTGTATGGCAGTGATATAATGCACCAATTTCCAGAATCGTAGACGAGGGACAACTTACCCTAATGCGAAACCACACTAGGTGAACGATGTTCTTGCTGCGTCAGCGATGACAGAACGGACCCTGTTTATGTGGTGGTTATTTAAGAGTACTGTGTTATCGAGTATGAATTGGCATCATTAGGTAAGGTTCTGAGCAACAACCCAATACTTAACATTCCTGATCTGTTGCGAGTACTATCTTGACACCTACGTAGGTGACAAATGCTGATTAATAAATGAAAGTGAGGGACCCGTGCCAGTGTACATTTCGGCAGAACATCCTTTGTATTGTAATCAGCCCGGAGAGGTGTGGGTCATCAGATCCCAGCACCACGAACCCATCTATTATCGTTAAGTCGGCTAGCTTGCCTGCTGAACCTACAGCACCAACTACATAAAACAATGCGCAACCAAGAGAAGTTACTACTGAAGCCTTTCCATTTCCTCAATCTTAAATGGACAATTGTATTATGTAGGCATAAAACAGGAAGGGATGAAGCCACCCCAACAGCATCATCCATACATAGTATTACCCCAGAAAAATTAACAATTTCGAACAGTAATACTATATTTAATCTTGACGATTGCAAATGTTAAACATCTTACAATTTATCAATGCAATTTATACCATTCCCATTCAATCATAAATTTTCACAAAATCTTTGTTGCATACGATACTGGCCCCAAAAAAAAAACCTTGGTATCAGAACATATAACATATACCCCACAAGAAAAATTTTCAATTCTAAAATAAAACCTGCTGAATTTAGTTCATTATGACACCAAATTTTTATTGATACATATCCAGACTTAACAAATATATATGTTAGTGTTTGTACATGACCACACCACACATTGCATTCAGTACCCTATAATATAAGTCGTAGCCCACAATTCATTAGTATATAACCAACACGCTATGTTTGTAGGATCATAAACGATGGTAGCACGAAATTGGGGGGCCTTTCTTGTATATTCACAAGCTTACAATTATCTCAGGCGCCTTCACCAAGCTGACCTCAACGCATCACAAAAGGTGATAACACCAACCATACAAAACCATCAAAATCTCACTACATATATTGGGGGCTGTCGTCCCGGGCTAATTGCATAAACAGTAATATAAGGATCTCCTGTTGGGAGAAATAAAATTAGGGGAACAAAATTGTAAAATTCCCTTAAAATTAAAAGTGTCCCTTTAAATTAAAAGGGCAATTAGAAGTTGGTGAATCTTCACAGCCAGTAATAATTAATTAGTTAACTGGTTAATTAGGAATTATTTTTGGATCTAGAGATAATTTAAAGAATTACTTTAAAGTATTTACTGGTTAGAGATTTTATACTTTGCTATATTGCAATAGATTGTTTTAAGAAAGTAATGAGCGGAGCAAAGCAAAAATTTCGATCAGCCTTGCTGTTGCTGAACCGCAAAGGAGATGGGTATGTATGGATGGTCAAGATTTTGAATTCAATACGTAACGGCTGAATGTGATAAATATATTGAACGGGAAGAAAGTAGATAGAAAAGGCTTGAAAGCTGAAAGAGGTTGGCTAATTTGAGAAGAGGTTCTGACAAATTGAGTTTAGAGAGAATGAAATTAAGTAGGCTGCATATTTGAGCAGAAGACAAACGACAGCAAAGGGAGGCAGAAGATAAAAAGGCCGAAAGGGAGGCAGAAGATAAAAAGGCCGAAAGGGAGGCAGAAGATAGAAGGTTGCAAAGGGAGCACGAATTGACGACTAAGGGAGCTGGAGGGTTACAAGGCCAGGCTCCTGGAAAATGGTGCCAGCCTTTTGCCTCAGATGCTACGTGCCCAGTCTGGGGAGCCTCAAACTCAGCTATGGGGTTTCATTTAGACCATTTTGTTGAGAAAGACGATGACAAGAGGGGTACCTAGGACGTTTTGAGTTATTAGCTACTACATATGGGTTAGAGAGAGAGAGGTGGAGTTTAAAGCTATCACAAGGACTGAGAGGTACTTCTTATGAAGTCTTTGCTAAAATGAACAGGGAGACCAAGACAATTATGACATGTTAAAGCAGGCTTTGTTATTAAGGTACGAGAAGAATGGTGAATTTTATCGTAAGAAATTTAGAAATGCCAAACTGTTGTCTGGGGAGACATACCACCAATTCTCTGCTAGACTGGAAACCTATTTGGAGAAATGGACTGCTCTGGGGAAGACCCAAGATCTTAAAGAAATGATCATGATTGAGCAATTGAGAGAGTCCATGGCTCCAGACATGAGAAAATTTCTCATGGAACAAGGTGCAGAGAAGTTGGGGAAGGTTTTAAATGTCGCTGAGAGGTATCAGGCAGCCCAGGCAGAGGTAAGTGGTGCTAAAAAGAAGCACATAGATAATTTTAAAGCTCCACAGCAATTTAATAAATTTGATAATAGAGAGCAGGGAAATAAAAGTAGGACAAACTTTGAGCGGCCAAGAAATGACTATCGCGACAGAAACTCACAGTTCAATGACCAAAAGTTCAATGAAAGAAAACCGTTGAACCAAGGAAAAAGATGGTGTAAATGGTGCAAGAAGGATAACCATAACACCGAATTTTGTAGAAGGAAACCTTCAAACATTGCTGCAATGAAGTCGGGGACGCAAAGATTAAAGGTTAATCCTAATGGACAACAGGAACCTTATCACCCCCCCCAGTTTGTGAGGATGTTATTTGTAATGGGGTCACCATAAGGTGCCTTTATGATACAGGTTTGGATTATGATTCAGTTGTGAAGTCTAGCCTAGTGGACCCAAGTCAGTATACCACAGAAACAGTGGAAATACAAGGGGCGACTAAGGACATACCACTCATGACACTTCCCATCGCAAGGATAACGGTGAAAACTCGCTATGTGGAAGGAGAAATCAGAGCAGCAGTGATAGATGAACCAATCTACCCTCTGATATTGGGGTGTAGATACGTCTTCTTGGGGAATCCCGAGAAACCTGTGATCATGGCGACAGTGCAGACCGGTCACAGAAGAAGGAGGAAGAAGGTGAACCTATAAATGCTCATCCAGAGGAGATGAGGAAGGCGCAGGCTGAGGATAGGACACTCAAGCCATGTTTTAAAAAATTGCCCAAATGCCACACACCTCCGAGCAAGGGGGAATATTTCATGAAGAACAAACTATTATACAGGAAGTGCCGGAACTGAATAAACTGGTCACAACCAGCTGTTCTTCCCACCTCATAATAGAGATAAATGATGGGAACTTCGGGCATGGGCGTATTTCCCTTCAGTGGTCACATGGGGATCAGCGCCACAGGACATCGTATAGCCTGTCATTACTTCTGGCCAGGGATAACGGAGGATATAAAAAGATATGTCAAATCCTGCCCAGAATGTCAAAGGGAAGCTCCAAAGCACTGGACTGCTCCTGCAACTCTAGGGGAAATGCCCATAGTGGGAACACCTTTTGAGAGGGTTGCAGTGGATATTGTAGGACCTCTCACTCGGACCAAGAGGAGGAACAGTTACATCCTTACTCTGGTGGACACTTGTTCTATGTGGGGAGAGGCGGTAGCCCTGCCATCAATAGATTCAAAACATGTAGCAGAGGCACTACTTACAATATTTACCCGATTAGGATTCCCGCATCAAATCTTGACGGATAATGGATCTCAGTTCAAGGGGAAACTAACGGAAGAAGTTTTTAAACTATTTCAAGCCAGACACTTTCATTGTAGTCCGTACCATCCACAAGGGAACGGCCAGGTAGAGAGGTTCAACGGGACTCTCATTTCTATCCTGAGAAAGCTGGCACACGAAAAACCGGATCTGTGGGATCAATTCCTGCCCGCCGCATTGTTTGCGTATCGGGAGGTACCACATAGTTCAACCGGGATGGCTCCCGCAACTCTGCTATTTGGGAGGCCAATAAAAGGTCCTTTAGAAGCTTTATTAGGGACCTGGACGGATGAGAAGGCGGAAGAACCTGTTACCTCATCTTATCAATATGTGAACGAACTGACCACTCGTTTGAAAGCTGGATGGAAACTGGCAAATGATAATTTGAAACAAGCCAGGAAGAAACATGCAGCATATTTTAATAGGAAGGCAAAGGACCGAAAACTAGCTGGGAGAGAGAAGGTGCATTCTTCTACTACCCGGTAGCCAGAATAAATTACAAATTGGTTGGCAAGGTCCATATACGGTTCTGGAGAAGGTGTCTAGAACAAACTATAAAATTGACAAAAAGGGGAAGGAGAAAGTTTATCATGTAAACTTATTAAAGAAGTATCTGGACAGACCACTCCAGGAAAGCACCCCCTTATTGACCTTGGCTATTGCAACCCAGATGCAAAAGGAACCACTCACCTCACATGAATACCCATTACATCCTTGTGAAACAGCAGCACAGGTAAAAGTCAGTAAGCACCTGACTAAAAACCAGAGGGAGAGAGTTCAACAGGTTCTGGAGGAACATACAGATGTACTAACAGATAAACCAGGCCATACAAATTTGCTACAGTATGACATGAAACTGGTAGACTCAAACCCAATCTGTATGAGAGCCTATTCTATTCCGTTCGCGAAGGAGAAGGCATTGAAGGAAGAAATAGATTATTTGTTGAAGGAGGGGATTATTTCGCACAGTGA
Source organism: Oreohelix idahoensis (assembly GCA_024509875.1). NCBI lineage: Eukaryota > Metazoa > Mollusca > Gastropoda > Stylommatophora > Oreohelicidae > Oreohelix > Oreohelix idahoensis. Next base: position 86,620 of record JAMPIV010016956.1, on the reverse strand, counting down.
ATCATCTTTTAGTTCTGGTGTCGTTTTGTTGAGGAAACCGTCTGGGGAACACAGACTGTGCATAGATTACAGGAAACTGAATGCTGTCACAGAAGGACAAGTGGATCCATTACCAGACACAAAACAGTTATTTGCCAGACTGAACAAGGCAAAATACTTTTCAAAGGTGGATCTTAGTAAAGGCTATTACCAGATCCCAGTGAAGCCAGAAGTGAGACCTTATTTGGCTTTTAGCACTTCGGATGGACATTATGAATTCAATATGCTACCATTCGGACTGAAAAATGCTCCGAGTGTATTTTCAAGGATGATGCGCAAATTGTTTGATCCCCTGAATAACCCATGTATCACGAATTTCATGGATGATATTCTCGTCGCCACAGAGACATTTGAAGAACACATTGAAGCTCTAGAAATGTTATTTAATAGACTTCGGGAGGCGAACTTAACTGCTAGGCCAACAAAATGTTGTATTGGATGCAAAGAGTTGGAATTCTTGGGACACACTGTATATCAGGGTAACATGACCCCCTGATCCTAAGAACTTGGAAAAACTGCAGAGAGCACCTAGACCACAAACAAAAAAAGACGTGCGATCATTCGTGTCGTTATGCGGATTTTATCAGAAATACATCAAAAATTTTAACGCTATTTGTGCTCCTCTGACTGATCTGACTCGCAAGGGACTTCCAGATAAAATTATTTGGACTGCACAATGTGAACTAGCGTTCCAAGAGTTAAAGGAAAAACTCACTAGCAAGGCCTATTCTCAAACTGCCTGATTTGACACAGGACTTTGTCTTAAGAACCGATGCAAGTAATGTAGACTCGGAGGGGCTTTGTTGCAAAGATCATCTTCACCTGATGGGGAACTGAAACCAGTCGCTTATGCAAGCCGCAAATTGAATAAGGCGGAACAAGGATACTCCACAAGCGAAAAAGAATGTTTAGCGTTAATCTGGCAATAAAGAAGTTTCAAATCTATCTGTATGGTAGGACTTTTGTGGTGGAGACGGATCATCAGCCTCTCGTATTCTTATCTCAGGCTAAGCATGAAAACGCAAGATTGCTGAGGTGGTCTTTATTACTTCAACCTTATCAGTTTAGTATCCAATATATCCCAGGCAAATTGAATGTCGGTGCAGATTTCCTCAGTCGGCACCCCTGTGATCAAAATTAGAGTAATGGCAGACGGGAGGAGAGATTTTATCTATGTGTATCACTGGTTTTAGAACTTGCCGTAGGCATGTTTTCAAGTGGGGGAGATGTGTCATAAAATTAACAAGTGATACAACGTAAAAAATATCTCCAAAGGATAAAATGTAAGGATAAAAACATAACGCGTAAGCTGCTGATAGTACATGATCGCCCTGACCGCGGGTCATCACCCTCCATAAAAATTGACTTGTTAGACGGGAAATCAAAACGGTTACCATTTGGAGGGATGAGAACGGCGGATCAAAAGGAAAAAAAAATATGACTGAAAAAAAACTGCGTGAGACTAGCAAGGCTAAGGAGACGCAATTGGGGGGGGGGGGGAAAAAAAAACGTCACGGGGGGGGGGGACATAAAGAAGGAAAAAAAGGTCCCCCACATTGACACGAGGTCCGGAAACGGCCGCTTTTGCGATACCAAGCCTTTGATTTGAATTCAGCGGCTAAACGCAGATGTTTGGAATATTACAAAAATTAAAAAGTAACTTTTTCGTAATATTAATGTTAGGAATATAAAAATTAGCTGGCCGGATGGCCCATTCTGAGCAGTGAACTAATATGTTCTTAATTTTACAGACGGATAGATAATATTGAAGATAATGACAAAAGACAGTGTTGTTCACATCAGCGAAAGACTGCATTGAATCAAAAGTGCCGCTAATTGCACAAAAAAACCGCGACCTTGAGACGCAGGTGTTCAAATCTAATTAGCATGGAAGAGAAGGGATATTGGTGGGAGCTGTGTCTAAAAATAACTGTTAACGACAAAATTTTGGAGGGGAGAGAAAGGTTGGTTCAAAAATCAAGTACGTTTTTGTGAAAACGCAAGTAGAGACGGACAGACTAACAGATAAAAATCCATACTTGACTGAAGCATGACTGAAATGACTTTAGTGTAGGAAATTTGAATTTAAAAAAAAAACCAAGGCATTGATTGGCCACAGCCAATCAAATCGGCGCTCGGACGCGCATTGGGGGCCATTCCTCAATAGTTGTCCGGTGATAGACACAGTAAATTTCAAGTGTGGTGATTTCCAAATGAAATAAATTGAAATAAGTTCAGGGACGCCATACTATAGCCAGCAGCTCAGCTGAGTTTTGCTAGCATTTCTGTGTTCTTTATTCATAATCTGGTAAGATTGAAATTATTTCTTTGCATGTTTTGAATATTGTTTAAGTTTTCGAGTGATTTGATACTGCCATATCGAAATCTAGCCTTACAAACAAGTAAGGATTCGCTCTGGACCCCCCGCCCTAGTTCAGGGTCTAGGGACAAACAATATATAAACTACAGCAAGGTTTAGGAAGGGGTGATCAAGTGTTGAGAACAGTGAATCATATCACTTATCCTATTGTATGGCAGTGAGATAATGCACCTATTTCAGAATCTGTAGACTGGGGAAACTTACCCTATGCGAAACCAACTAGGTAAGATGTGCTGTCTGGTCAGAGAGAACTGACCCTGTGTATGTGGTGTTATTGTAATGTGTTATGTGTAGAAGTGGCTTATTAGGTAAGGTTCTGAGCAAAAACCAATACTTTATTTGAGAGCTGTGAGTTCGATCTTGACACTAAGGTGGTGTCAAATGCTGATTAATAATTGAAGTGAGGACCCGTGCAGGGTACATTTCGACAGAACATCTGTGTATTGCTCAAGCACGGAGAGGTGGGGCCATCATATTCTAGCACCAGAACAAATCTGGCAAAGTTAAGTAGGCTAGCTGGCCTGCTGAACTTACACCAACTTCATAAAACTAGCACCCAAGAGAATTTACTACTGAAGCATCCCATTTCCTTCCATCATTAATGGACAATGTTTTGTGGGCATAAACAGGGAGGGATGAAGCCACCCCAACAGCACATCCATTCATAGTTTTCCCAGGAAAATTAACATTACGAACAGTAATACTATAATTAATCTTGAAGATTGCATATGTAAACATCTTTCATTTATCATGCCATTTATTCATGCCATTCATTCATAAATTTCAAAATCTTTGCATAAGTTCTGGCCAAAATAAAACCTTGGTTCAGAACAAATAAATTTAAAAAAGATTTTCTATTCTAAATTTAACCAGCTGAATTTAGTTCATTGTGTTATAAATTTTATTGATAGTATTAGACTTAATTAATATCTGTGTGTGTTTGTATATGTCCATACAACACATTGCATTCAGTACCCTAGATTTTAACGTAGCCACATTCATTAGTAAAAAAAGATATGTGTGAGGTCATAAAGTGGTAGCACGAAAGGGCCTTCTGTATATTCACAGCTACAATTATCTCAGGAGCCTTCACAGCTGACCTCACGCATCACACTAGGTGATAACACCACCATACAATACCATCAAAATCCACTACAGTCACCCTTTTTGAAAATTGGTGTTATGATGGCAATCTCCCAATCCTTTGGTATGGTCTTGTTGCACCATGCTGCCTGTAGGACCTTTAGGAGTAATAGGTCGCCTGATGCTCCCATGTACTTAACCATTTCTGGTGTTATACCATCATGCCCTGCTGCTGTGCTAGTGGTTATCATTTCAGATGCTTCACCATGCTCACCATCCAGGAGTTCTGAGAAATATTCTTTCCATCTTTCCATTACTTCCTTCGGGGCAGTAAGCAATTTGCCTTGCTTGTCCTTTATAAATTTGAGAGGGCATTGTTTTTCCTTCCTCATGTTCTTTAGGGTCTTATAGAACAATTTCTGGTTTTCTTGTGCATCTTTTTCTAGCTTTTCTCCAAATTCTTCCAGGACTTCTGTTTTGCTGCTAGCACTTTGTTCTTTGCTTCTGTTCTGAGTGTCACATATTCTCTATATTTTTCCATTTGTCCTGTTGTGTTTTTAGCTCCTAAGTATTGTTTCCATGCCATTTTCTTCTCTCTTATTTTCTCTTTGACTTCCTCTGTCCACCAAGGTGTCCTCTTTCTCTGGTTCCCAAGTCGGACTTCACCGCATGCTTCTGCAGCAGCTGTCTTTATGATATCCTTGAATTTATTCCAGAGGGTTTCCAAGTCATCAGGTCGTTCTTCTGTGTTGCTCACTGCTGTAGCAATAAGCCCCTGATATCTGGTCTTAATTTCTGGCTCTCTCAGCTTGTAGGTCCTAATGCTCATTTCTCCTGCTCGTTTACTTGGTTTCTTGCGTGATGTTGGGCAGTTCCTAGGCTGAGCAACTCTTTCAGTTGTTCGTTTGATTGTTAGCAGGTAGTGATCACTTCCAATCTCTGGCCCCCTCCAGACTCTTGCATCTCGGACATATCTGAATGAGCTTCTCCGAACAATGGCATAGTCGATCACTGACTTCTCATTCTTGGTTGGTTCACATCTAGTGTATGCATGTATGCGCTTATGGGGGAACTTTGTGTTTGTAATGATCAGATTCTGCTCACTGCAGAATCTAAGGAGTCGCTTTCCATTGTCATTGAGAGTATCTTCTCCATATCTTCCGATAACTCCACCCCATCTAGCATGGTCATTTCCAACTCTGGCATTAAAATCTCCGAGCATGATAACTTCATCTAGGCAGTCATCCACTGTCCTTTAAGCAGCTCGAAGAATTCCTCCTTGACCTCTGCTCTCTCATCCTCATTTGGCCCATACACTATGACCAGGTTGACTATGGTTTCTCCTTCTTTTAGTTTTACAACCATAATGCGCTCCGAGACAAAGTTCCATCCCTTGATACTATCTTTTTGATTTTGGGCCACAATGCAACCCACGCCCCCTTTAGCTCTTTCAGATATGGGTACACCACTGTAGAGCAACGTGTTGCCATCGAGATCCATGACTCCTTGTCCTTTTTTCTTCGTTTCCGTTATAGCCAGGATTTCTAGTTTTACTTTCCTCATCTCTTCCACCAGCTCCTCTTCCTTCCCATTTATACTTCTTGTGTTCCAAGTTCCATAGGTCGTAGTCCGTAGTCTGTTCCAGTTCGTCGCCTTTAGAATCAGGCCGGTTTTCTCTCTTGTATTGCTCGTAATCATAGTTTAAGACAAACAGGTGATTGGCCTGTTGTGCCTTTGCATGGTGGAGGGGCTGCCTCCTTACGGCCTCCATGCAGGCCGCCCTCCTCTTTTTTCATCCGGGCTTGGGACCGGCATTGGCGGAGTTAACATGGAAAACACCAGTAATTATTCCAATACTAAAACCAGATAAAGATGCCCATGATGCCAGTTCATACAGGCCAATTTCTTTAACTTCCCATCTAAAATATTAGAAACCATAGTAAATAAAAGATTTAAGTTTTATTTGGAAAAGAATAATTTATATAATCAAACTCAGTCAGGATTTAGGAAGAACAGATGCACTATGGATCAGATAATTAAATTGGCACATGAAGTAAAATCAGGATTTCAAAACAAAGAAAAAACTGTGGCAGTATTTTTAGATATAGCTAGGGCTTATGATGAATGCTGGAGAGAGGGTGCTCTCTTTAAAATGAAGAAGATAGGAGTATCCGCTAAAATATATAATTATTTAGAGAATTTACTGCAAGATAGATATTTCACTGTTCAGATAAACAATGATAGATCAGAACTGTATGAACAACAACATGGAATATCTTAAGGATCAGTAATGTCTCCTTCAATTTTTACAATAATGGTAAATGATTTAGGTGAGGAATTTAATGATATAACAAATAAATTGTCAGTTTGCAAATGATGTTGCTATATGGAGGACTGGGAGACATCTGCCAAAATTATATAAGGATCTACAGAAGCAAATAAATAAAGTATGTAAATGGATGACAAAATGGGGTTTTCAGCTTAATACAAATAAAACATTGGGAATGATCTTCAGTAAAGGTAGGGTTGTAAAAAATAAAATTATAGACATAAATATCGAAGGGCAAAACATTCATACAGTACAAACCACTCGATACCTAGGAATGATATTGGACCAACAGATGAATTGGAATAAACACATAGATAAACTAGTGGAGTCTTGCAGAGGATTGACTAACTTATTAAGATATTTGAAAGGTAATGGATGGGGTACAAGCACTAAGACAATGCTCACTTTTTATAAATCTTTTATTAGAGGAAAAATAGATTATGGAAGTATAATATATGACTCTGCTGCACACAGTAACAAGATTAAATTAGACAGGATTCAGCATCAGGCTTTATGTACAATAGCAGGTGCAATCAGATCAACATCAATGGGAGCTATAGAGATGGCTTTAGGAATTATACCATTAGAATTACGGAGAAAGGAGTTATGCTTAAATTACATGAACAGAGTTATGTTGTTATGTTAGATAAGTCTCACCCAGCTTAATTAAAGATTTAATAACAGATGAATGGAAAGCAGAGTAGGATAAAAATCTGAAAGGAAGACATGCATATAAGATGTTCAAGGCTCCAACAAGAAAATGTCAGATATCTAGGGAATTGAAAATTCCCAGTAATAAGAAACTTCTCAGACTACAGCTGGGAAAAGGCTATTTCAGAATAGAAGAACCTTACTGTGCAGGATGTCTTCAAGACAATAAGTAAACAAATAATGGAAGTGCAGCACACAAAATACACAACATGACACCATTTAATGATGAAAAGACTAAATTACAAATAACTGATAATATATTATAATAAAAATATTATACAGGACCAATGCAGTAAAACTTATCAATATATTTACCTTCATAAACAATACTAATGCATTTGACAAATTTAATAACGGGTGAATTATAAAAATGTCACAAAACATAGACATCTGTGTTTAAAAAAAAAATGCTAAACTACAAAGAACTGATAATATATTATAATAAAAATATTATAAAGGACCAATGCAGTGAAACGTATCAGTATTTTCACCTTTATAAAGAATAGTAATGCAGAAAGTGAAAATAACAAGCCTTTGATGTAATACAAAAAATGACAAAGCCACAAACCATCTTTATAAAAAAAAATCACTTTGCATGTTATCTTACATCCACATTGTTTATTTATGTCTGTAAATTAAAATAATTAACAAAATGCAAGAAGTGAAAAAAATTGTGATGTGAAGTGGCAATTAATATGACATTGTACATGTCCCTAGGAACATCATCATGTCACACAAACAGAAACCACCACCACAAAACAGCAGATGGAGGAAATAAGCAATCACTCCTGCAAGAATACCATTCTTCGGTGGTGCTACCTTGTTCAATGACGATCAAAGATAACAGAAGTACTCTGCATCGCAACTGGATGGATGCTTAACAATCATGCAAAAGCTATGTCTCCATAAAACCAGATGATGCAAATGACATGAATGCTTGCAATTGAGAACGTATTGCAAGGAAGGCAGCTTCTGATACAACAATGGTTGTTGTTATCACAGAACAAAACTTTCAGCAATAACAAAGAAGAAATGAACTGAAAGGGTCTTCATCTCTAATGAATTTCTCCAATTTCTTCCCCATAAATTCATCTAGATATGAGGGAAAATAAATCCCTGCTAGTTCCATACTGCCGTGTCATTTTCACTTTTGCACGAATGCCACAACTGTTTTTCCACTGTTTGTGTGTGGATTTTTCGCGATTCATGAGGGTCAACAAAAATTGCGCTGGTGCAACCACAAACAGAATGCAATATATGCACCTCCATTCAAACGTACGAATTTGCTGTAAGCTGGCCACCCATCTGTCATAATATGTTTTCCTCGACGAATGTACTGCTGGATAAAGTAGCCTCCAGTGTAGCTGCCGTGCGGTCAGCAACTTCCACCAGGAAACACTTTCCTGACTCTCGGCTCCACACCACCAAACACCCAGTAGTCCTTCTCGCCAGGTGCCTCTGTGATACTTTCTATGAAAATACTTGCTTTCGTCTATTATCTACTAATGATACGTTCTCCATTAGCTTTAAAAGCCACCAATCTGTCGTGGTCCGTCGCGATAGCCATTTTTTTTACACTCCTCACGCATAACGTTGTTACCATAAAAACTACAGTGTTTTTATATTAAACATAAAAACCTCGCGACAAATGGTTGGCCTGTGGAGGCATTAGTGCACCAAACATACATCATTAAAATAATCTGTCTAAGTGTCAGGTTTACTATTGTTTCCCCAAAATGAATCTTTTCCTAACACCCTAATGAGGTGGCACAATTGATGCACTTTTCCATCGTCCGTCCATCGTTACCTTGTGAATAACTGTACAGAGCCGTGCTGGTAGTGCAAAACATGTGTTGCACGTTGTGGAATTTTTTATTAAACCTCTTCGGGCCATCCACAGCAAGCACTGGGAAGGTTGCCTCACTTCATCATTCAAACAGCATGTATCCCACATCTCCGCACCGCCTGGCAGCAACAAGTCAAAATACTGTTACAAATCAACTACAAGTGGGTTTGTGGCAAAATTGGCTTTGCGAAACCTAATAAACTGATATTAAAATATGTTGTGTAGCCATAAAGGCGGTAAAAACTGTAAGCTAAGAGTGATAACACATAACTATACACATGAAAATAACGCTGGTGCTATGAGACCAAATTACTTAAAACAACATAGAGGATTCAGGCAGAACCATATATACCCCAATAAAAAACACTTACAAAGTTTAAATCTGAAGCTTAAAACAAAGCCTGATGAAAAGCAAAAAACGTGATTGTACGATGGAAGTAATGAATAAAAAACGTGAATGTAACTAAAACATGGAAGACATGAATAAAAAACGTTCATTGCTAGCGATGAAAAGAATGAATAAAAAACGTGATGTTACGATGGAAACAATGAATAAAATGCTAGAAAACATAAATAATAGTCCGTACTGTACTAGCGCGAACTTATCAATTGGAAACCCAAATCGATACCCGCGAAATGCCCCCCCGGAACAAGCGAAATTTTAAAGGGAACTTCTAACCACTACCAAATACTCCATAATATAACTCCGGCACGAAGCAATTCACTGGAAGGTACCTAAAGATTTGAAATTCCCTGCCATTTGCTTACATTGTAATCAGACAGCATGTTAGATAGTGGAAATTTTGACAGAAACCTAGGAGGTAGAAAGATGAGAGCTCCCTGATTCCCGCGTGCATACATTCAGAACACACTCTGAAGCTTATACAAAAACCCCAATAACCCCCCAACGTCCTGCAGGAATACAATTCAGTAAACGTAGTACAATGATCTGTTCGGTATGTTAACAGCGCTCGAGGCTATCGTCGCCACGGGTGTAAGTTTTATTTAATAACAAATTCGTAGAGTTGAAATACAACTCTGGGCCTGGCACAACAGCCCAATCTTTTCAGCAATTTGAGTTAGATGAAAAGCGCCGGGGCAGAATTACTTAACTTCTTAGCGAGAGCGCAGACGGTCATGCATCTTGATATTTATCTGTACAATTATTTAGGTTAACCAGAGCAGAGGGTTGAATGGTAAGGGCCGTTTAGTTATTATCCCAAGTGTATGTCAGCCATCGCGTAAATGGGCGCTTCTGGTTAGCGAAAATATTCTTTCACGCGCCCACGCCCGAGAAAGTAAAAGCTGCCAAAACCCACATGTGCCCGACACCCGTACATCCCCAACCAAGTAAACCCCCACCTCCCCAAATTGTCTATGAACAACTCACGCAATCCATTTCACGACCTATCATTAATTTAATTTCCTACATCTTCTTCCTATTCTTTCACCCGAATTCTCTCTTTATTATCTCTGTATTTCCTTTTTCCTGTATATTTTTCATCCATTCGTTTTGCGAATATTATTTTCATATAATTCGCAAACTTTACCTGTTTTCCTTTCTCTAAAACTGAGAATCGCACCTGGGTGGTATTGCGTACATGTCAGTCGCGCTGGTCGGACGATAGGCGTGAATTTACAGCATTCGCTAGACATTCGTCTGAGGGTCTCTGGCCTGGGGCGTGAAAATTCACCCGAGGGACATGGAAAGTAGACAGAGAGTCTGCATTTCAGTAAACGCATGAGGTTTTTCGTCAGGAAAAAAAACCCGGCTTAGCGTGAAAATCCACTCCGCACTGCAGACGGTGGTCTGAGATTTGCAACTCATGCAAGCCCTCGGCCACTGATGGCTGTTACGTCACGCGATAAGCGGACGAAGGTGTTATACGGACAGGGGAGACTATTTCGCTTGGCGAAATAAGATTAGGATCCTGTGTCCGATTTTAAAGATATTGGCCAAGTTTGAAACTTTAATTTCATTCTCGCTCATAGACTCACAGTAGATAGGTTGCTCGTAAACAGAATAGCTGTTAGCGAAGTATCTCAGTTTGTTTCGGCAATTTGTCGAACTTCTAGACTTCCAGAAATACTTTCAGCATTTTATTCTTAAGTTGTGCGACTACCTGTAATTCTGTGGTTGAGGTAATTAATATGATAGATATATAGATTTTGTGAGTGTTAAAGTGTTAAATCGCTTAATTCATTTTAATCTATTTCTTTAGCGCAGAAGAGAAATAAAGTGGTAGGCTATTATATTTTCTAGGGAAGCATTCAGTGGAAAGCAGAATAAAATTAAAATTTCTAGCTTATAACGGCAATTGTAGCTATTTATGAATTTAATTTAACCGCTAATACTCAGTCGAGTGTATTTTTCTAAACTAACGTATAAACTCTAGAATCGAGCCTCATGAATGGTGACGGAATACGCACGTGTTCCTAATTCATGAGGATTGCTGATTTTTAAATATAACTTACGTCACGGGAAGTTTAAATGATAAGCAAAGCTCTCTGCTTGCAAGTTTAAATGTAAGTTATAACCAGTACATATTCTGTTTATTATATTATATGTGTTATTTTTCCTCCACACAGTGAAAGTTTTGGGGGTGACCCTAACTTTACCAGCACCTAGTAGTAGTTTCCATACTTGTGAAGAAATAGACAGTCCTTATTTTGAACCACGTGGGTTTCTTAAGTACCACTGGTCTAACAGTGCATATGCAACCCGAGTTAGCCAGAAATACTATATCCCAATAACGGGTTTTCAAAGACTGTAATGATAAATACTGGACCTTGGAGCCAGATCTTAATTTCTTCTAGAAAAAACTCTACGTAATCTTTCTGCCTGGTGGCGCGAAATACTTCAAGTATTAACTAACATTTCCCGACTATATATATATATTTTTTGTGGACAAATCTGTGGTGTGACTAAAGTGAATCCTATACTGAGGGAAGGCACCGACCTGACATTCATCATTTCTAGAAACCTACGCTATTGACACTGTGCTCTGCTAACTCCCGCGCCTGGAATAATTTTAGGTGACTTAATCAGACATTTGAACAAATTTGCACACCCAAGTAGTCGTTCCCGGAGACTCCAAGTTAAATACGTCTTTTGGAACTGGGGACTTCTTGGCAGAAGACTGCATTTTTTTGAGTCTGTGTGAAGATCTAAAATCAGTGTGTTCCAAGAGGCAGCGAGCCAAGTCGTGAGTACATGTATGAGAGGCCATGGCGGAATGAATGAGTGTACACTGGTTTGAGTGATATTTTCACTATTATATCTTTGACACCCTGTTGCTGTCCTAATTTTTTTTTTTCAAATCTGCATAATTTGTTGCTAAGGCTAGAGTTCTTGTGTTTTTGTCTTAGGTTAAATCAGATTTTTTTTTTCAAACTCTGTGCATATAATTACGAGATAAAACAAAGAAAACTCTTAGACTCAAACCCTATGTATCTGTGACTCTGGCGCCATCATCTGTTCTCTTAACGGGGCTGGGCTAAACCTAGAGTTAACACTATAAGGGGGCTATCATCCTTGCAACATTTCCTTGAATTTTTATGACTATGTGTAGATGTATTCTCCTTGATGTACTTTCTTTGATGTTGTGAGCCGATTTTTTCCTGATATTAAAATCGCTCTTGAACTTAATAATAGTGTTTGGTCAGCTCGTTCTAGATAATCTCTTATCTGAAGAGCGTATCCCTCAGGTCGTTTTCCCTGGATAACCAGTTTGCTATCTGCCCTTCACTTATTCGCCTAGAAATATATATCTATCTATCTATATATATATATATATATATATATATATATATATATATATATATATATAGATAGATAGATAGATCAGTGAGCACATCTTGTCTCAGCCGTTGTTGGATTATATTCACCCAATCTGAGATGGCAAACTGCAACAAAAAGGGATGTTCTTTGGATTATTACTCGTTCAAGTGGGAGCTTGTCTCAATATTCCTTACTTGCTTACTTAGTCGTTCATCTTCTACCGTGAGGTGTAGAGGGTTGTAAGAGAGAGCGCCATACTATTATATCGGCTGTCTTCCTCCTGGCTTGGTTCTATTCTATTCCTCGGTTTTTCAAAGATTGTCTAATTTAGTCCTCACAGCGGACTTTGGGTCGTCCTAGAGGTCTGGATCCTTGGCTGTTAGTTTCCCATGCTTGCCGTGGTAGCCGATCTTCTCCCATTCTGCAGACATCTCAGTTGGGACTGTTCTACTTGGGTCTGCACTGGTTTGGTTTTTAGGCCATGACGTATCGTCTGGTTGCGGACCATATATCTTCTTGTTACTTGAACCACCTTCCTCAGATACCTCATTTCTGATGTTTGGATCTGGCTTTTGTGGGTTGTAGGTATTGTCCATGACTTGCATCCATACGTCAAGACTGGGTCATCGGTAGAGCGATATACAACCATCTTCGTCTTCTTACCAACTTCTCTTTTGCTCAGAAATCCTCGATTTATGGCTTGAAAAAGTCTCCCAGCTGCTGCTTTTCATGTAGCCAACTCTTCGTTGATGCCTCGTTTGCGGTCTATGACAGCTCCAAGGTATTGAAAGTGGTCGACCTGCTCCAGGACCTGTTCTCCCAGCTTAATCTGTTGCTTTCTTTCCTCTCGTGATATCACCATTATTTTTGTTTTCGAGCTGCTTTTGACCATCCCTCTCTTCTCCAGCTCTTCCTTCCAGACGTGCAGGTCTGTTTTAGCAATCAGGGCAACATCATCAGCAAATGTCAGCTCTAAAATACAGACCTGTCTCATCTTTCAGTACCCCACTGAATAATTTCCTGGCGGTCACAGGATGAGTGCTTGATGTGTAGTGAAAGGTGATTAATGTATATGGCAAAAAGTAGAGAGCCAGAATAGAAACTTGAAGGACACCTGTATTGATTACGGCTGGGTTTGAATGGAAATTATTGTAAGAAAGTGCATGTTTTCTGTCTGATAGGAATGTTTTGATTATTGTCACCAGTTGAAGGTTTACTTTTGATGTTTCTTGTTTTCTAATTAATATAGCGTGATCTATTACACCAAACGCATTTTTAAAGTCTACAAAGACTGCACCACAAATATTATTGTCATGAACTATTTATAGAATTGAAGTCAGTACTTACGCTTTGTTTCAGCAACAGTCAGCAGTGGTATAGCTGGGAACGATGAACTGTTCAGTCACAAACACTTAACTATAGTATGTACATGTTATAGTTTTTAGCACTATTTTCACATTATTTGAATTTATTTTGTTTGAAGTATGTACTGCTTAAAAAGACACTTTTCTTGCTTTCATATTTGCAAAAGCAGAAATAAGATCTGCGTAGTCTAATTTTTGACCAATTTCATGTTCAATTGAAATCATGGCAAGTCCTTCCAATCTAGTTTCGGCCATTGTTGAGCGTAAATAAGTTTTAATAAGCTTTAGTTTTGAAAAACTACGCTCACTACTTGCTACCGTTAAGGGCAAAGTTAGTAATATTCTTAAGGCTATAGCGACATTAGGAGCAATGTTATTTTCAATAATATAACGAAGAACTTCAATTGACGGTGTATTTTCTGGTACTTTTTTTTTTCTTCGTACGCCCGCTAATACTCGAGGCGAAATCGCAGGTTATTATTAATGTCTAACCTGACATTGATTTTACGTGAGTATCCCATTTTTCTTGTACAGAGACAGGTGTCCCTCGCCATTCAGGCAGATACTCGCCGATTTCGGAGGTACCGATTAGAGCTGGGTCGGCTCAGGAGCCGCCAATCCCTGGTCGACGACACTCCTTCAAATGTCCTCACCAGGTCTCGAGTTAATCCAGTCCAAGTCCCGGTCGACAAAAAATCCTCCAATGCCGTCGCCCGGGTTTGGATCCCAAAACTAAATTCAAAATTGAATTTTTCTTTTTTATTATTGATGTTGCAACTAATTCTATTGAAGAAAGGTTTGAGCAATTGGAACATCATAGTTCACATTTTTCCTTTTTATATAACATCCCTAAATTGAAATATGAGACGAAAAATGAGCTCTTAAACAAATGTAAAAACCTAGAAGGCGTTTTAACACATCAAGAAAATAGAGACATTGATGCCATTGAGCTATGTGATGAACTGAAAGTAGTATCGAAATTAGTACCAGAAAATACACCGCCAATTGAAGTTCTTCGTTATATTATTGAAAATAACATTGCTCCTAATGTCGCTATAGCCTTAAGAATATTACTAACTTTGCCTGGGAGCCGCGGTAACATAGTGGTTAGTGCACTGGCTTCCTAGCGCAGTGGTCTATGGTTCGATCCACATATGAGGCGGACATTTTTTAGGCCACAAACGGCTCCTGGGCCGATCCAGCCCCAAATGGGTACCAGAGCAACTCTGGGAAGGTTAAGGCGGCCGGCATGATGCCGAACACATCACCCCTCGTGTGCCGACGATCAAGATAATATGGGCCTAACACCATATTCCCAATATGCCTCAATGGGCGTGTAACGAGTTCCTTTACCTCACCCCCGCCCCCCCCCCCACCCCCCCCCCCCCCCCCCCCCCCCCCGCCCCCCCCCCCCCCCCCCTTCCTTGCAACGGTAGCAAGTGGTGAGCGAAGTTTTTCAAAACTGAAGCTTATTAAAACTTATTTACGCTCAACAATGGCCGAAACTAGATTGGAAGGACTTGCCATGATTTCAATTGAACATGAAATTGGTCAAAAATTAGACTACGCAGACCTTATTTCTGCTTTTGCAAATATGAAAGCAAGAAAAGTGTCTTTTTAGGCAGTACATACTTCAAACAATATAAATTCAAATAATGTGAAAATAGTGCTAAAAACTATAACATGTACATACTGTAGTTAAGTGTTTGTGACTCAACAGTTCATCGTTCCACATGAGAAGAGCATCCCCTATGTGTAAGTAATGTAACTACATTTATTCCATATAATTGCCTCTAATAAAGTCAATGGTTTATTTTATGACTATACTGTATTTTCATCAATTTATCAATACATTATTATTAATGGTACTATTTAAAATGAGGCTAACGGTCATGAAATTAATGTTGAA
Source organism: Oreohelix idahoensis (assembly GCA_024509875.1). NCBI lineage: Eukaryota > Metazoa > Mollusca > Gastropoda > Stylommatophora > Oreohelicidae > Oreohelix > Oreohelix idahoensis. Next base: position 71,178 of record JAMPIV010016956.1, on the reverse strand, counting down.
GCTTGTTTAACATAATGGTTTTAAAAATTTCAAACGTTAATTTGAGGTTGGGCTGGGGCGGCAAGGTATGGTATTGCACGGGGCGGCGAAATTCCTAGGGCCGGCCCTGGATTTGCATTGTCCCAGTTGTAAGGAGAAAAGAAACAGTCAAAAGAAGAACCCAAGGGAAAATACTGAACATGCAAATTCAGCTATTGTTCTTGACACTTTCAATAGCGAGGAGTGTGAAGGCTGCAGACCTCTGTTCGAGTCTGATGGTAAGCCGATTTTAATATGTGGACGCACATTGCCTTCCCTTTCGTCAGTTGATGAGGATGGTAGCCTAACTTTGCATTATGGTGTCATGAAGAAAACACCTGTTTCTGTTTTGAGGGATACAGAATGTACAACCAAATGCATAAGGAAGACAGTGATTAAGAATACTTGTTATATTGGGAAGATGGCCAAAAGCATTACATTTAGCGGTAATGTCGAGTACTATCCATTGGCTTTGGTGCAGATCAACACTCATTTCTTGTCGGGTAGAGTTCGAGTATGCGCACTCAACTCGTCCGTCGCCGATCTCATTATTCGGAATGTTAGAGATTCAGAAGTGGAAAAGTAGACATGTTTTGTCTGCTGAAGCGGCGTAGTCGAGGACTCAAAGGAAGATCAAAGATGCTGAAACATTTACGTCTCAAGCAAGTAAAAACTCACCTGTGTCACAGATTACAATAGTGTGTTCTACGGTGAAGGAGGATGAAGAGAAAGGTGAAGAGGTTCATCTCCAGCTTCCATGCTTACCACTGATTACCTCAGAATCACAGAGAGATGTAGAGATCCCTGCATCTTTCTCATGGCATCAGAGGCGTCAAGTGCAGTCATTATATGGGAGGTTTCATGAAGTGCTCACTGATATTCCTGTTAGAACTGACGTGGTTACGGAGGACATTAGACTTACCTGTCACGAGCCCTTTTAGCTGCAACCGAATATTAGTCTTTTTCACTTTATATCTTCAACAGGGAAAAATGTGAATTATAGGCCATGTCGGGTGTTATCTCACCCCCCCCCCCCCCATTCAAAGTATAATTTTCCTTTCTCGTGGACAACATACAGTAGAAGAATAAGTCCCTATGGATAGGTATAGACTTCCATCACTTGTATAGTATCCTTAGGGTGGATGCCGAACACATGCCAAATATTTTATGTTTTAAAACTACGTTATAGAAGGCATTGCGAAATAATTAACATTGGCAACGAAGAATATGTGATGACAATGCTTTTGAGTGGTCGAATGGATGTTATTACATACATCGTTGACATATGTTTGTTTCATTACAGGTGGAAAGAACATGTAGAGGGTTTAAAGTCACTTTACATCATCTTACAGCAAGACCCAGTATGATTAAAGTTGGGTTTCATGAGTTGACTTTTTTGGGGTATGTAGTAGGACAGTGGGTTTTAAAACCAACTGATCAGACAGTGTGAATAATTTTGAATTTGCTACCTCCAAAAACAAAGAAACAAATTCGTAGCCTACTCGGACTGATAAATGTTTATCATAAATGTATCCCCAGGTTGTCCATGTTGTCGGCAGCTCTGATATCACTCACTCAAAAGGGTACGCCGAACAGGGTGGTCTGGACTGAAGAATGTGATAGAGCACTGAGGAAGATTAAGAATTTATTCTCCAAATAATTGTGTTTTCTTCTACTGCCAGACTTGACCAAGTCCTTTTTACTGAAGACTGATGCTTCTGCGGTGGGCATTGGTGCATGTTTTATGCAGGAACATGATGGATTTTTACATCATGTAATGTATGTCAACATGAAGTTGCTTCGTGCTGAAATGCGATATGCCACTACAGAGAGAGAGAGAGAGAGAGAGAGAGAGAGAGAGAGAGAGAGAGAGAGAGAGAGAAAGAGAGCGTGCGTTCAGTTATTATTTGGGCTGTTTTGAAGCTCTCTAGGTATTTGTTAGGATCCCATTTTATGCTGGAAATGGACCATTGACATTTCTTACGTCATCTAGGTCTCCAAATTCTCATTTGACAAGGTGGTTGTTGTTGCTACAAGAGTGCAACTTCATGGTTTTCCATATTCAGGGAAAATTGACTGTTATTGTAGATTCTTTATTAAGATTATGAAAACTTTCTTTTAGTAAATGGGTGGATTTTTCTGTTTTTGTTTTTTATTCACCACGTCCATTGTAGTGCCTGATACCTTTGCATGGTTATTGTTTTGATGACTGTATTTTGCCTGTTTTTTGTGTAAGCTATATTCTCATGGTATGTCAAGTATTTCATACAGGTTTATAGAGTAGATATCCTCAGGTATGGAAGAATTTGATGAAATGGATGTAATATCTATCACCTTTTTGGTGTGCATTTAGAGTTACGTCATTATTACCAAACGGTTGTTGTATTTTTCTAGCAACTCGTTTCTAAAGTATTTTTTTCCTGAGCATGTAATTAGTGACTACGTACAGATGTTATGGGGTCACATTCAAATTGCAACAGATGTTGTCCATACCTGTAAATTTTGGTCTTGGATTATCGGGTTCCTGATATTTGTCACCCATCCAGTGAAAAACTATGGTTTTCACTTGAAGAGGGAGGGGTGGATGTCATGAACTGTTTATAGAATGGATGTCAGTACTTATGCTCCAGCGGGAGCTCGATGTGCTGTAAGTTGTGAGTTGAAGTAAGTTAATGTTAAAGCTTGATATGGTTCACTAATGGTATTAGTAGCAGTCAAGTACTGTTGTTAAGTTCACGGTTTGACTGAGCTGTTATGAACGAAGTGGGATCTAAATACTGGTGATAGGTGAAAAGGTCATATGCTGTGGCAGGCAGTCGAGAGAGAAATTCGAGAGAGTGAAGGTTTAATGAATGAGACACAAATTCTATTATGGACAGCAGATAGTGCGGGTTGAGATATAATGTGATTTTTCCATGTGAATATTGTTTTATAATGTACCTGATGCATTGTGGTATTCTTGTGATTCACGGCCAAAGTGGCAGTCTTCTTCTTTGATTCATAGCCGCCGACCGTCAAAGCAGTCAGTGGCCATCAAACATTGTGGTGTCTTGTAGGGCAGCAACACATTGATTTCACTTTGCTCGGTCGGCGGCCATCCTTCAAACAGTGCCCCAACTCATGTTCATTCTGTGCATCTCGGCTTCCACAGTTCTCCGCAAGGTTGTTTTTGGTCGGCTTCTCTTTCGCTTTTCTTCAGGGGTTCATAGCACATATGTTGTAACTGTATCAGGGTCCCTTCTGAGGACGTGGCCAACCCAACTCTAGCGTCAGCCAGCTATGTGTGGCATGTTCTCCTGTTTACTCCGAATAAGTAGTACTTGGTTGCTGATGGCATTCAGCAAAAAGATTCAGAGAATTGTCCGTTGGCAGACTGTGTGGAAGGAGGACAATTTCGACATTTCCTTCTCTGTGTTACTCTTCAGCATTCCGCATCATAGAGAAGCACAGAAAGTACACAGCTCTCATGCTGTCTTAATTTAGTGTTTGTGCTGTACTGGGAAGACCTCCAGATGTTGCTGAGATTAGCAAAGGCTGTTCTCGCTTTATTCATTTTGTTGTTAATGTATTTGGTAGCAAGTGCAGACACCAGCAAAGGCTGTTCTCGCTTTATTAAAGTGGCAGTCTGTAGATTTTTTGTGTGTTGTGCTGAAGATTTGCTGTATAAAGACATCGGATATTGCACGTACGTGTTTGAGTGAACTGGGTAACTATTAATTGTGAATAACGAGCCATGGTTGTCGCTCAAAGTGTAATGTCACATATACATGTGTCATTATGTTAGCAGAATGTTGACAGTTGGCCTAAGTCACAATAGGAATCTGGTATTGTAGATTTAAGACTGGTTATTTCCGCCTGACAGCAATTGCTGAAGTCTACAAGTAAATGAGGTATTGGGGGTTAACCAGTCTGGCGAATTTCGTTTGTCTACTAGTGTTGATTACTTTCCACATATCTTCCATGACTCGCATCCATATGTCAAGACTGGGACATTGGTGGAGCGGTATACAGCCATCTTCGTTTTCTTACCAATCTCTCTCTTGCTGAGGAATCCTCAATTTATGGCCCGATGAAGTCTCCCAGCTGCTGCTTTTCGAGTGGCCAACTCTTCTTTGATGGCTCCCTTTCTGTCTTTAATAGCTCCGAGATATTTAAAGTGGTCGACCTGCTCCAGGACCTGTTCTCCCAACTTAATCTGATGTCTTCTTTCTTCTCGTGATATCACCATGGATTTTGTTTTAGAGCTGCTTATGACCATCCCTCTCCTGTCTAGCTCTTCCTTACAGACTTGCAGGTTGGATTGGAGATGTGCCTCTGATTTAGCAATCGTGGCAATATCATCTACAAGTGCCAGCTCTGCAATACATACCTGTCCCATTTTTCAGTACCCCACTGAATACTTTCTTGTTCTCTCCTTACATGCCTTGATAACATCGTCCATGAGGAGTATGAAAAGATAAGGTGACAGGATATCACATTATCTTACACCAGTGGTGGACCTGAACTCTTCTGACTTATGGTTTGATGTCCTAACATAATTTCTGCAAGACTTGTAGAAGCTCTGGATAACATGAATCAGCGGTGCTGGAATGTTCTTCCTTGCCAAATAGTCCCAAAGTTTGATCCAGGGGACCCTGTCAAATGCCTTTTCCATATCTATGAAACAAAGATGGATCTCACTCTTATACTTAATGGCCTTTTCACTCAGCTGTCTGAGTGTGAAAATTAGGTCTTGAGTACTTCAGTTTGCTCGGAATCTGCACGGGACCTCATCCAATTGTGGCTCAGTTAGGCACTGGAGTTTCTGCTCTAGGATTCTACAGTAGATTTTACCAGGGAAACTGAAAAGGGATATGCCTCTATGGTTTCCACATCGTCAATTGTCACCCTTTTTGAAAATTGGTGTTATGATGGCAATCTCCCGATCCTTTGGTATGGTCTTGTTGCACCACGCTGCCTGTAGGACCCTTAAGAGTAATAGGTCGCCTGATACTACCATGAACTTAACCATTTCTGGTGTTATACCATCATGCCCTGCTGCTTTGCTCATCTTGATTTTCTCCAGTGCTGCCTTCAGTTCTTCTATCTTTATGTCATCTTCATCACCATTGGTTTCCTCTTCTGTGCTAGTGGTTATCATTTCTGATGCTTGACCTTGCTCACCATCAAGGAGTTCTGAGAAATGTTCTTTCCAATACTTCCTTTGGGGCAGTAAGCAATTTGCCTTGCTTGTTCTTTATAAATTTGAGAGGGCATTGTTTTTCCTTCCTCATGTTCTTTAGGGTCTTATAGAACAATTTCTGGTTTTCATGCGCATCTTTTTCCTGCTTTTCTCCAAATTCTTCCCAGCTCTTCTGTTTTGCTGCTAGCACCTTGATATTTGCTTCTTTTATGCGTATCACACATTCTCTATTTGTCCTGCTGTATTTTTAGCTCCTAAGTATTGTTTACATGATTTTCTCTTTGACTTCCTCTGTCCACCAATGTGTCCTCTTTCTCTTGTTCCCAAGTCAGACTTCACCACATGCTTCTGCAGCAGCTATCTTTATGATGTCCTTGAATTTAAGCCAGAGGGTTTCCAAGTCATCAGGTTGTTTTTCTGTGTTTCTCACCGCTGTAGCAATGAGCCCCTGATATCGTCTTAATTTCTGGCTCTCTCAGCTTGTAGGTCTTAATGCTCATTTCTCCCATTTGTTTACTTGGTTTCTTGCGTGATGTTGGGCAGTTCCTAGGCTGAGAAACTCTTTCTGTTGTTTTTTTCATTGTAAGCAGGTAGTGATCACTTCCAATCTCTGGCCCCCTCCAGACTCTAGCATCCCGGACATATTTGAATGAGCTCCTCTTAACAATGGCATAGTTGATCACTGACTTCTCATTCATTGTTGGTTCACATCTAATGTATGCATGTATGTGCTAATGGGGGAACTTTGTGTTTGTAATGATCAGATTCTGCTCACTGCAGAATCTAAGGAGTCACTTTCCATTGTCATTGAGAGTATCTTCTCCATATCTTCCGATAACTCCACCCCATCTAGCATGGTCATTTCCAACTCTGGCATTGAAATCTCCTATAATGATGATTTCATCTAGGCAGTCATCCACTGTCCTTTGAAGCAGCTCAAAGGATTCCTCCTTGACCTCTGCTCTCTCATCCTCATTTGGTCCATACACTATGACCAGGTTGACTATGGTTTCTCCTTATTTTAGTTTTACAACCATAATGCACTCTGAGACAAAGTTCCATCCCTTGATACTATCTTTCTGGTTTTTGGCCACAATGCAACCCACGCCACTTTAGCTCTTTCAGATGTGGGTACACCACTGTGGAGCAGCATGTTGCCATCAAGACCATCACTCCTTGTCCCTTTTTCTTTGTTTCCGTTATAGCCAGGATTTCTAATTTTGCTTTCCTCATCTCTTCCACCAGCTCCTCTTCTTTCCCATTTATACTTCTTGTGTTCCAAGTTCCATAAGTCGTAGTCCATTCCAGTTCGTCGCCTTTAGAATCAGTCTGGTTTTCTCTCTTGTATTCGCGTAATCATGTTTTAAAGCAAACAGGTGATTGGCCTGTTGTGCCTTCTTTTCTCTACGTATTAGATATTGTACCTTATTTCTTTGTGCTCTGTATTTGTTAAAGTCCTTATTTTTGTGAGCTCGATCTCACTGCCTCATGACTTCTAGCCCTTCCTGTATGATCCAAGTAGATCTGTCTGTCTGTCATTTCACACAAACTTCTTTAGTTGGTGCGTGGTTATCAAACAGACAATGAAAGATGCGTGTCCAATGAGCAATGTCATCATTGGGATCGGATAGCTGGTAAACACTGACTAGAGGTGCAGCTCGCAGATCATGTAAAAATAGTTCATGGCTGAAATTTTTGAAACTTCTAAATTTAATACTTATATTTGTTCTTTGACCACGTGCAACATATTGAATAGTGGTCACTCATTCCGACAATAGGAACTGCACATTCTATAATGTTTGCACCGCTGATGTAGATGTTGTCAATTGTTGTGGATGATGTTTCTGTTACTCTAGTTGGCTGGCTGACTATTTGTTATAAGTTGTATGATAGCATGATATTTTTTTCATGCTTGGTTTGTAGTGTTATGCACGTCAATGCTGAAGTCGCTGAGAAGAATAATTTCTTTGGCAGTGGTAAATACTTTGTCCATCTTAGTGGTGAAATCTTCATACCAGATGCTTCCTGCACTGGGATTTCAATAAAATAACAGACTGGAAATTATCCCTGATGCTGTATTTTTATTTCTAACCACATGCACTTGGTCTCTGCTGTCTCTAAATTGCTTCTGCAGCCATAACTAATAGAAGCAAAAGTACATACTACTATACTTGTTTCTAGATTTCTACGTGAGTCTCGCCAAACCATTTTAAAGCCATTTAGTGCAGTATCATCATCTGATATTTTGTCATTTAAACAACTTTCAAAAAGTCCAAAAAAGTGAAAATTTGTATTCAGAATTCGTATAACCTCAGAAAGTTTCCTAATAGATGGTAAATGCTTAGATGGCCCAGTCTTAGATCATCCTTAATTAGCCATTATGTCTGATTTGTATGCATTTTATTTTGAAGAGGGGTTTAAAAATATAAATAACAAAAGCAGTGTGAACATGAACATCATGAAGATTTAAACTAATTAGCATCACCAAGTAGTGAAAGTAAAAATGTTAGCATTTAATGTACAAAACACTTGGCGTTGGCAATAGAAACAATTGTAATTAACTGAAATTGTCAGGAGTATCAAAAAACAGTCACACAAAAGCAGGCATGAACAGTTTCATGCCACAACACTCAAAATCTAACACCGTAATTAAAGGAACACAGAGAAAATACAAATTTTAAAAAGCCAAAAATCAAACAAGTAAAAAAACGTGTAAAGGCCTGAGGCCAATGAAATACGAGTGTTCCAAGAAAGTAACAACATACGTTTTACTTTAGGCATTAAAGTAATCAACTAAATTACATGGGAGAGACTGCTTAAGTCAGTGAAAAAGTATATGTGTAATCGTCATCTATAATGGATGTCTCTGCCTGGCATATAGTAGTGGCCATGTTGCACAGACATCATTAGTGCTTGACTGAGTGATGCAGGGCTGAACTGCTTCAGGTAGCTAAGTTCTAGATTCCACTGAGGATGAAGATGTTGGCTACGGGAGGAAGAATGACTGTATATTTCTTCTGTCATGATGTCAACACTGCTAGGAGGTTTCTGAGGCTGGGACTTTGTGACACTGCTCGTAGAACTGTCATGTAATTTGTTTGTGAGGGACTGTCTTATGGGCAGTGGAAGAAACATAACATTCAGCTTCCTGACTGTTCGTGGCATTATGTTTGTTGTAAGGTAAGCTACTCCCAATGGGTGTGCTTCTATGACCAGCCGGTAAGGTGTGTTGTGCATTCTTGTGATTGGCAGATCTCATGGTAGATGGGTTTCTTTTCTGTGTGTATTTTGATTTGTCGTTTTGGGTTTTCTCTGGATATTAACTGTTTTTTGCTAGGATGCTGCTTCCTAGTTTAGATATATGTATTTGATCTATGTAGAAGTGTTTCTTTGGTGCTCCTGAGTTACTTGTAAAGAAAAGAGTGTGGCTGGTAAAACTAATGTTGTTGTGTTTACAGTAGCTCTATAGTGTCTTGTTGTTGATGTCCGCTATGTGACGTTGGAAGCCATAGCAAAGCTGGAATAATTGATGACATATAAATAGAGGTGTTAGGTCATTTTTCGTTATTATAGTGATCAGTCTGGAAATCGCAGACTGGCTTCCTCTGAGTCCATTCATTTTGTCGTTGATTCCTATATGTATTGTTCTTCTTGTAATGTTATGATGTATGTCGAACTTATTGATTTTATCAATTAGTCTGTCAGTTCCAACCCTGGCATCATTATGACTGAGATGGATTATTCTTATGTGGTGGACATCTGATCATTGTAAATGCCTTTTAAAAGAGAGTTGCCAATTATGATATGTGCTGCTTCACTACATGGCTGTTGACTCAGCTTTCGTTTTGATTTTTGTTGTCGTCATTGATTCTCTTGGTCTGAATCGTCCTGATGAGCCTGGGTTATTTGAACGGGTAGTAGAGGTGTTGGTAAATATGATTTGGCAGCTGTTCACTTTGTATGGAAATCTCGTTAAGGGCTGAGAACCTGTTACGTACTTTTACAAAAGTAGGGTAATTTTCGTGTGCATGTGTACCTGAAACTTGTTTGGTTTGACATTAGTGCTGCTTGAGGCATTCATTTGATGTTTGTTCTTTTGTAGAATCACCTAAAGATTCAGGTACTATAAGATGATGCACTAAGTGAGTTGTTTTAGAACTAGATAATTCACTCCATAGTTGCTCAATGATGAGTTTCATTTTGGAATTATCTTCTCTCACAGAAAATATTTCAGTTTTGAAGAGTTCCTTTTCTGTACTCATCAATTTGTGGACACTAGTCATCAGATCAGCCAATAGAGCTCTCATTGTATCCTCCATTTTGGGCACTAGTTCCTGGCAGCACGGTGTATTTATCCTGTGAGTGACTTCTGGGTGTTTTTCATGAGTTGAAGTTTCATCTGTTTGTGTGGCCAAGTCTTTAGGGACCATGGAATATTCTATGGCCAGCATATGCTGAGAAATTGGAGTATCTATTTCCTTGCCACTCTCTGGAAAGTCGTATGTCATGGAATTCAAAGTGGATATATCTGTGGGAGTGTTTGGGCTAGAGTTAATATTGAGTATTTCATTATCAAATGATGAGACTGGCAGCTGAAGATATGATATCTATTGCCATTTGGGATAAACAAATCGTTGAATCCAAATTTGTGTTATCAACTATTTTCTCTGTGGATTCATTCAAACTGACAAAGTCTGTTTCTTACCATGACTCAACAACTGTGGCAGTTTCCTGAGCCATCACTTTGTTCTTGATATGGTAGAGGTGAACAGAGATAAGAGGTGTTGTGATTAAATCTTCCATGAGTGCCCCATGTTTGCCTGATCTCATTTCAACATGGTCAGTCTGGTAGTGTTTGGTACATGTTGTGTGGAAAGCCTCATTTGAAAAGTGTTGTGAAATAGTACGGTAAAACATTGGCCCTCGTTTGATAAAGTTAAACTTGACTCCTGGCTACAACCCTTCAGTTTCAAATGCAAAGCCTCATCCTTTTGTAGAGTGTAATTTTTTATGGTGGCAGGGCGCAGTCTACCATTCCTATAGACTTTTCTTACTTGCAAGCCATAGTCGATATCCAAGTGTGACATTTTAAAATGTCCACTCAGTTTAATTGCCAGGGAAATACATTGTTTTGCTGGAAACTTTATTTGTTTGCAAGGGTTTGATTGCCAGGAAGACATGCTGGCTGACCGCCCTTTTCAGTACCGAGTCACAGGGTCATTGTTGAAAGTAAGTTTAGTTAATGAAAAGAAATGAATAGTTCATACTGTCTTGATTTTTTTTTTCAAATACCATACATTAAATTGACACAATGTCATGTGCACAGTATTCACAATACTGAAAAAGAAACACACCATATTATAATCCTTGAAGTAACATTCCCAAAGCGTGAATACAAATTTGAAATGTGAGACATGATCCATATACATCTGCTCAGCTCAGCAAGATACGTAATAAGGACAAACAATGGCCAACTTTGCTCCGTCGTCGGATTCAAAGATTGTTTAGTAGAAGAAAGAAGTGGGGAAACATTGTTTATGTCGACAGAATGAAGAAAAAAACACAGAAATTTGATGACAGTAAGAATGGGTCACTCAAGAGAAAGAAGAGTTTTAAACCTGGCTATGAATATTACCAGGACTCTAACACAAAAGGATGGAAAAGGAAAGGTGATCTTTCATGGATGGCAACTAGCGCCCGGATGCCAGGGAACGCAAATCCATTAATGGAGAAAAAGCGGAAGGGCTATTCGATTCAATAATCAGTTCAAGACTGGTTAGGCCAGAACAATTGACTGATGAAATGGTGGAAGTGCAGAGTCCAGTTAAAGGCGATCCTTCATTGATGGCGGCTATCACCCGGATTTCCATTGAAAGCACATTTGTCAAGGGAGAAATACGATCAACAGTCCTAGAAGATAATATTTATGAATTCATTCTAGGCTGCAGATATGTGGGTTTCGGAGACCCGCGTCATTCAAGAGTCACAGCTGCAGGGCAGACATGTGAACAAGCAAAGGAGAAGAGACTTCCGCCCACGAGAGCTGAAGCAAGCTGAAAACAATGACAAAAGGGTAGAACCTTGTTTTAAGAAGAGACTGAAGGGGAACTATCCATCGCAACCGAGAGACTTCCTTAAGCAGCAAGGACTACTCTTTGGGACAGCAGGAAAGGGCAGAAAGGAGTATACTCCACAAGTAATACAAGCGCGATATAGATCTCATATCTTAGGAATGGGACATGCTAGTGAATCTAGTTGTCTTGACAGACAATACATCACTACGCAAAGAATCACCCACCATTATTATTGGCAGGGAATCGCAAGGGACATGGATCAATGTATCAGATCAGGTCCTGAATGCCAGAGAGGGACATTAAATCATGGAAAAACGGGTGAAGCCACTAGTAAGGTAAACAGACCACGTATGAGGAAGAGGAGGCGTCAACATGACAGAGAATATAATACGAATGGTCCCAGATGTGAGCTAGAGATAGGCGCACATGTTTTACTGTTTATGCCTAGCAAACAGAACAGGTTACAGATTAGATGGCAAGGGCCATAAACAGGGGTTGAGAAGGCATCTCGAACCAATTATAAGATTCCAGTGGAGAATCAGCTGCAAATATATAATATTATTCTGCTAAAGAGATATTTAGACAGACACATAAGCGGATCAGCAAACCTCCCAACACGAGCGACCAAAGGGTACTTGAATAAAGGAAAACCGAACTCAGTACCGCAGCCCAATGCGGCTAGACAGCCATCTGCATACGTGCAGAATCACACAGCCAGCACTACGAACGGAGTAGAGCAGAAGCGACAACTCTTGGCCATAGCCATGACATTGAAACAGAAAATGGAGCAGCTATTTATAGCTGATACAGGAGAAGCAACTGAGGAAGATTGTGAGGAGAATGATTTGGATGAGGAGAAGGATGACTGGAACGAGGAAGATGAGGAGGATAGTAATAGCGAGAAGATAACTACAGCCGACAATAGGGAATGCAAAATGCATGCTGACTCGCAGGAGTCTTTGCAAGCTAAGACTTGGTGCGGGGGACATCTGTCGCAAGAGGCGAGTAATTCTGCATTTAAATTCTTAAAACCTATTGCTGATATTTTGCCGATAAATGTTACAAGGCATGAGAAAGCATTCAATGGTGAAAACCCATGGTCCAAAATAGTCACTGGTCTTTTTAACTCATGGTAAAGCAACAAGTTTTGCATGGAATGTTTTCACAACAATGAGACAGTACATCAACAGACCATCGACGGACAAGTAGAAGTAGCCGCCACTACGTCTCGGTTGTGTTTACACAAAGGCAGTAATACACAAGTATTATTGTGGCTAGTAACAGAACATAATGGACAGTCGAAAACAGATCGGCGAGGCAACTTTATAAAGAGTATTGTGTTCAGTCGGATCTCATGGAACAAGCAAAGTAATATTGAATTAATGAAGACCCAAAGTCTGAGCGAAGATCAACATGAAAGGAGTAAAGAACATGTCATTATAGAAAGATTAGTAAACGCTGCACAGACATCAGACAGACAGGAGACGGATTGTCTGGGGGAAGCAAAACATGAATGTGATCATAGCAAAATATTACAGAAACTTTACAGAGTAATGGGGACTGGTTGTCTGACTAAAGTAAGCCGAACGAAACTTCACATGACATCAGAAGAGAACACGGGAATCGCCAGCGGCCATTCGGACATGATATAATAACCCAGTGAATTTCGTCTCTCAGCAGTGCTAAGAGAACGCATTCTGCCAGACCCGGCTTGTTTCTATATTTCACGAGGAAGAATAAGGACATGAAGTCAGTGATTTCTTTATATGGGAACCCAGTGGTAGAGACAGGGGACCTTTGAGATAACTCAGCCTTCGTCTTACTACCATGTGGCTGGCGTAGATCACAGGACTAGCTAATGAGTAGGGCCAACAGATATACTGCAACGACACGTATCTCACAGATCTTTAATGGCAACAAACCTACCAACAACCAACAGGGGTTTTAGGAAGGAATTTGCTAGGCGGCAAAGAATACTTTCTACTATCAACCACCCAAACATAAAAGTAATCAGAAATTACCTATAATAATGGATGCATTACTAAGAGCTGTCTACGTGAATTATTGATCAGAAGTTGCATGAGTATACGGACGATTGTCATTACAACAAGTGCCTTTGAGAAATCTTGATCAGAAGTTGCAGAAGCAAACGGACGATCTTTTAAACAAAGTGCCTATGAAAAGTATTGAGATCCTAAATTACTGCAGTAATGGAAACACTCGCCAAGTAAAACTGATGCGCCAACATATACAAATATATAACATATTCATATCAAGTGCCACCTGAGCAAACAGTCACCACAACATGTAGACATCTGACTACCAGACGAAGTCTCTACTGCCTAACATTGCATTCAACACAACCTATGAACAAGCCACCGCAGCCGCCCGTGGCATTGACAACACTCGTATTGTGAAGAACAAAAGACCAGGCGACTGACACCAGATGGAAATTGAGTGGACCGTCCAGTGTTATTGAATGCAGATAAAGACTTGTTCAGTGTAGACAAACACCCAGAGTTTTATTGACAGTCTGTCAGAGACCAAGAAACAAGATATCCTTTTTTTAGTAGTTAGGATTAGATTAAATTCATCATCATCATCACATAGTATAGACTTAAGATTAGTTTTGTGTATTTTTGCATTAACTATTATCTTCTTTTCCAGGTATAGTTAATGTTAGTTCTTATTGCATTTGTGTTATTGTAATTGGATGTTGTGTTACTTTTAAGTAATTCAATAAATGTTGTAGTTGTGTTTGCGTTACAACACACGTTCATTACATATATAGAGAAGGAAAGAAAGTGTGTGAGAGAGACATACAGTTCTTCCTTTCTTCCTCTTCTGTTCACTCAGTGTAATAGGGGAGGTGGGGCTCGTGAGCATTATAATAGAGAAAGGGAGATAGAGTGGTAGGAGTGACAGTGTCACGAGATTCAGAATCACTGGGACTATCTGCTGGGAACTTATAACAAAGTCTTAAATTCACCTTCTCCCACTCCTGCTGCCTATCTTCAACCAGTTGCCAGGCAAATCTGAGCCACTGACAATGCCGGCACCACAAAGATAACTCTCCCTGGTTAACCTTCGGGTTAACCCTGTGACAAAGGCTTCTCTCCAGTATGTATTCCTCTGTGTCGTTTCAGACCAGAAGACTTAGTAAACCCTACTCCACAAACATCACACTTGTAAGGCTTCTCTCCAGTATGTATTCTTTTGTGTTCCTTCAGGTTAGAAGACCACGGAAACTGTACTCCACAAACATCACACTTGTAAGGCTTCTCTCCGGTATGTATTCTTTTGTGTTCCTTCAGGTTCGAAGACCGTGAAAACTGTACTCCACAAACATCACACTTGTAAGGCTTCTCTCCAGTATGTATTCTTTTGTGTTCCTTCAGGTTAGAAGACCATGGAAACTGCAGTCCACAAACATCACACTTGTAAGGCTTCTCTCCAGTATGTATTCTTCTGTGTTGTTTCAGACCAAAAGACTTAGTAAACCCTCCTCCACAAACATCCCACTTGTAAGGCTTCTCTCCAGTATGTATTCTTTTGTGTTCCTTCATAGTAACAGACTGAGTAAACCCTACTCCACAAACATCACACTTGTAAGGCTTCTCTCCAGTATGTATTCTTCTGTGTTGTTTCAGACGAAAAGAAGATGTAAAATCTATTCCACAAACATCACACTTGTAATGCTTCTCTCCAGTATGTATTCTTTTTAGTTTTATCGGAGTAGAATACTGTGTTAGCATTACACCAGAAACATCATGTTCATAAAGGTTCTGTATCATTTTACTCTGCACGTCGTTAACAAATTCATGACTCATATGAACCCTATCACGGTCACCACTTTTCTTTCTAATGTCATCTGACCCACTTTCATTTTGAATTGTGACCTTAAAATCATTCTGGGTCTCACCAATGATTGCTGATCTGTCATGACTAGTAATGGGATGCACAGCTACATCACTTCCAGTTGTTCCAGACTCATCAGAATTGTCATTTGTCAACAATGCAAAACTGGTATAATCATTCTTGCACAATCTTTCCTTGATGTTGATGCCCTGGGATTGGTATGGCACATCTGAAATTATATGGGATTTAGATAGAAATAAATAACTAAGCAGTCAGTTATTAGATGTCTTAAATTGTGTAGCTCTATAAAAGACATACAGCTGAATCAAAATTTAAAACTGGAGATAATTAGCCATTATGGCAGCATTGCATTTCATTCTATATCTTCAATATCCATTAATAAAATAAATAGTTAATTTCCTTCATTATGTGCACAATTTTTTTTAAACAAATGTTTACATTAATGTCTGCACAGATTCATTTTGCCTCTTGAATTTTGTGAGATTTTGCTGAATGTCATGAGTGGACATAGTATGGTATATTTTTACAAAATTCATGTTAAATTTAGTTATGTCAAAATGTCTTGCAAACAAGAAGATTATTTTAAAATAATAAAAAGCAAAGCAGCTTTAAAAGCAAACATTTCTTAGAAGATTCAAATAACGGTGAAATGTTTTTTTTTTTTAATGTCTGAAGTCTTTAACTGCTCAATGTGAAAAAGTTTAAGGGCAAAGGTTAAATGCTCTGCTACATCAGTGCAATGTGGCTGGTACCAAACTGTATTGGCTACTGCTGTTCCTTTGGATCTATCAGTTGCATTTAGAGGAAGAACATGCTGCATGGACAACAGCTTAATCTCCATATAACTGTGCCCAAGCTCACAATCTGAACAGGACACTCCAGCGTTACCCTATAAGTGTCGACTCAACACGGGAAGTAGCGTTAATAGTCATAAGTTTCTTGCCCACCTGGCGAAAGGCATGGGGGCAGGGGTTACTTCTGACAGGGGGAGAGTGTTACCAGTTTCTTTTGAGTCTCTTAGGTATCATTAGCATTTGACTGGTCTGTCGGGCCTGCTAATGTGGCCAACATACTTTTGAATGGCCCAAATATCTTGTGGGCTGTTTTTCTGTCAAATGATGATGATCTGGTTAAAATGGCAATGAAAAGTCAGTAATGATCAATGAGCAACGAAGAGATGCTGGACTCGTTGCAAGAGTTAGTAACAAAACATATTTATTTTACGATACATTGACATTAGTGGTTTAGACATTCTATACGTAGACATCAGTAGTTCAGACATTCTTCATCAGCATGGTCATGGCAAAATTGTACATAGTAAATAACAATCACTACGGGTGTTGACCAACCACACTAGCCGCTGTCACATCAAGGTTAGCGGAAGCTTTACGGCAATGAATTAGTAGGATGCATGGGTTTACGATAATAACCATGTTAAAAGATTTGAGCATATATAGATATACAATTCTGGCTGAATATTAACGATACATTATTCTTGACATATCTGGCACAAGAAAAACAACATCATCTCGCAGATGATTATAATCATTTCATGGCCATGTCCTCCCTAGACTTGGGATAAGATCATGAAACAAAGAACGTCTGCTCACGACGAAGGATCTATGGATCTGCCACTTTGCCTGTATGGCAACAAATCACCACGTCGTACCACGCTATGCCTAGTTTAATACTGGTGCATGGTCGTATGCAAATAACATTACAAAAAAATATCATTGCTGTGTTCAGATGCATGTCTGAAAATCACAGGCATAAATATGGGAGCTTTAAACAGCTATCTGACCCTCAATGAATATAAAGTCTTTAACAGAGAGGTTCTAGTATCTCACAAGACAGCTATCACCCCCTTCAAACTGGGCAATCCCTGATCAATTAGGTGTTGTCCTGCCATTGTTAGCTTTTCCCATTGGGTGCATGGGGACTTGGGTCAAACCCAAACTGTGGACATAAAATTTCACACCAAGCAATAATCACAAAAAAGAGAATTGAAAGAAAGAAATAAAATATCAGATTGGAATGTCAGAACATCTGGACTATGTTGACTGGACTATAAAAAAAAAAACCCAGCAGTACATAAACAATGTCAGGAAGACAGCCTTATCAACCACAAACTGAAACAAATTCAGGTGGATATAGCAGTACTTCAGGAAATGCCCCTGGCAGGCTCTGGAATGGTGAGTATGAAGAACTATACATTGTATTGGCAAGGGAAAGACTTTAATAAAACTAGAGGACACAGAGAAGTTTTCAAAAAATCGCATACTAAGATGGTTGAACCAGGTGAGAATGAAATAGAATGCCTGATAGCAATCCACCTGCAAACTAGCGCAGAATCCATTACTCTTGTCAGTATGTGTGCTCGTACACTGTACTCTGCCTCAGAAGCTAAAGACAAGTTGTATGAGAATCAAGCATCAGTCATCAAAAGCACACCTAGGCAAGAAAAACTTGTTCTCCTTAGTGATTTCAGTGCTAGAGTAGATGTCAATAATGTTTCATGTCCATCATGTCTGGGCACGTTTGGTATTGACAGGATGAATGAAAATGGACAATGGCTCTTGAAGCTGTATGTCCATCATGACCAACACCTACTTTCAGACAAAACCCCAGTATAAGGTGTCATGGAGACACCCTTGATCCAAGCACTGGCACTAACTGGATCTGATTCTTGTCAGAAGACCACTTCTCAAGTTTGTGCTGTCCACGTGCTCATACCATAGTGCAGACTGTGATACACTTCACTCCCTAGTTTGATTCAAAATCAGAGCACAACCAGGAAAGCTATCTGATGTCAGACATGAAGGGAAACCATACATCAATACCAGTAAAATGTTAGACCCTGTCATGATCGCACATTTTACCACAACCTTCAAGAAAGTGCTCAGTTGCCCATAGCATGATGATGCTGTTACAGAGAACTGGGAGCACCTGCAGAACATCATCCAAAGTACTATGATTGCCGCCTTTGGTAAGAAGTCAGCTAAATGACTGGTTTGATACTTCATCAGATGTGATGACACCTGTCACTGAAGCTAAGGTGAGTGCTGTGATTGAATACAAACATTCACTAAGTGCTAGAACCCAACTGATCTTAAGGCTACGAGAAGCAAAGTCTAACAAACTGCTCAACATTGTGCAAACAATTATTGGCTCCAGCTCAGTGAGAGCATCCAGACTGTAGTGCAAACAGGCAATACTAGATACATGTGTGGTGGTATAAAAAAAGCCCATGGTACTCAAAAGAAAATAAGACGACACCACTAAAAATCGTCAGTGGAGAGAAACTAACTGATAAAGGTAAACAGATGTACAGGTGGGTTGAACACTACTCTGAGCTTTACGCTAGAGACCATACCGTCATGCATGCATCCCTTGATGCTGTCAAATGTTTACCAACAATAGAGGAACTGGATGCTGAACCAACATTGGAACAACTCAGCAAGGCCATTGATAGCTTAGCCTCTGGCAAAGCTCCTGGCAGTGATTGAATTCCTCTTGATTTAATCAAATGTTGTAAGATTACATCCCCTGCTCATGGTGCTGTGCCAGCGATGAGAGGAGACAACTATCCTTCATGTGAGAAGCAAAGATTGTAACCCTTTATAACAATAAAGGAGACAGAAGTGATTACAATAACTAAAGAGGCATCTCTCTTCTTAGTGTGATGGTTTGGGCAGAAGGATTTAATTTTACACAAGTAATACATTTTTGATCTTGTCTACAGTGTTTATTTGTGTTCATGTTGGCATTATCTAACAATCTAAAGGAATTTGACATTTGCCATCTCTGAAAATGACAAACTTGTGACATGCAGGAGATGTAAGCAGAAATGACTCTCATTTATAGTGATCTTGGCACTGTCTGACACAAGTGGAATATATCTTGGTTGAGAAGGAAACAGTGAAACATGTGACTTTGTTAACAGATAACGTGGAAATGCTATCACTAGTAAGCGGGAAAGGTGTGCATGATTAGGAAGATAATCTTTGCTATGAGTGACTAAACATACGGCAAAGAGTATCTCATGTCATCCAAGCTGGGCATAAGATACCTGATTCATTCCTTAGAGAGAGGTGAACATAGCTTGCCAGACATTTGACATGGCTATGATATGGTATAGGTAAGATTTAATAGTGTAATTTTGCGTATATATCATCAATACTTTCAATTGTGAGACATGTGCTAACGTACTTAGTGATATTATTAGAGGAATTCTAGTTCAAATTGCGCTGTATACAAGTGTGCAATTATTATTATTATTTGTCTAGTGTTAACTAATAGTTATTTTGCATTCCAGTGAGCCGTAACTGTGGTTGATTTCATATCAGTGATTATTGTGACCTGGGGAAGGAACCTGTCCTTCTACCAGGCACATCAACCGGGTGGTGGATGGTTGAATGGCCTCTAGATATAAAGGTTAGCTGTGAATACTGAATAATCAGCAGTGAACCAAAACAGGTGGTTGTCTCTGAGAGTGAGGAGGGATAGTTGTGAGGGACAGCTGTCTGTATCAAATCACATTTGAAGCTTTATAATGTGACAACCAGCGAAATGGAGGTGGTTTAACCTCTTCCCTCCCCACTGTCATGTGGGTTTAACTTTTTAGTCAAAGGCTAGTGGAGACAACTGTACACAAACCAACTGACAGCAACAGGAAACTAACATCATAGTTTCCCTTGTATAATGATGAATCAAAACAACTTCCTTGTAAAATAAAACAACATTAAGGAGGATTCCAGAGGAATCACCTCATCCAGTTGGGAGCATCATGTGCTAACCAATTGTCATCAAGGTACAGTTA
Organism: Oreohelix idahoensis; assembly: GCA_024509875.1. Taxonomy (NCBI): domain Eukaryota; kingdom Metazoa; phylum Mollusca; class Gastropoda; order Stylommatophora; family Oreohelicidae; genus Oreohelix; species Oreohelix idahoensis. The sequence continues at coordinate 51,206 of JAMPIV010016956.1, read as the reverse complement.
GTAAATTTAGAATGAAGGATAATTAATCATAGCAACTTGGAATGTCAGGACACCAATGCAAAACAGAAAATTAGTTAAGATCAAGACGGAAATGGAAAGGATGAAAGTAAATGTATTAGGGCTATGTTAAATGTGATATACCGAAACAGGTGAAATATATTTGGACAACTTCAAAATAACACATGACAGAGGAGTAGACACAATATTAGATGCAGAAAGACCAAGAACAGTAAAAGAATTTTGGGCAATATCAGATCGAGTCCTGTTAGTTCAAATGTCTGGCAGACCAACTGGTATCACTTTGATACAAATATATGTCCCAACACTAGATAGCACAGAAGAAGAACCTGACACATTTTACAATGAGCTTGATGTGGCAATGACTCGGTGTAAATCTCACGAGACATCTGTTATACTTAGAGACTTCAATGCAAAAGTTGGAAATGAAAAAGTTGATGATGTGACTCATGGTTATGGCCTGGCAAAAAGAAATTAGAGAGAGATGACAAACTGATAGAGTGGGCAAGAATGCATTATATGATAGTAAGAAACACCTGGTTTAAACAGCATCCTAGACACCTCTGGATGTGAAAACAATCCAAAGAACAATGTTCAAAATCAAATTGACTAATACAGGAGATTTAGAAACAGTTTGAAATCTGTGAAAACTAGGCCAGGAGCAGACTGCAACAGTGACCATGTACCAGGAATAATAAAACTTAGAATAAAATTGAAGAAAGTAAAGTGAGCTTTAGAAATACACAGTATAGATGAACAGAAGGAAATGCTAAAGGAATCAATACATCAAAGGATATTGAACCAGAAGTAAATAGGACTGTAAAGAAGAAGTGGATGACACATGACATTTTAAAACTGATACATGCAAGAAGGAAGAAGAAGCAAGACAACAAAGAATATGACAGACTAAATAAGGAAATAGTCAACACAAGTCAAACAGCAAAAGAAGTCCTTGTAGCTGTGCTTCATCAGTTTTCCTACACAGTTTAGTAGGCTGATTAGTCTGTAACCATTTGGTTCTTTCAGATCCTTGTCTTTCTTTTGGTATATGTATTAACTTTGAAAAGACAAAATAATACAGACCCTGGATGACCTCAGAATAGTGCTTCACAAACTATGTCAACAATTCAAAAGTGTTGTGATCCAATGGATCCCACCAGTTTCATCATAATCAGATACAGAAACAAATGGAATGTAGAACATCCAGGTCACACAAACTGATGTATACTACCTGCTCAACAGAAGAGAACAAGTGGAAATCTTCAGACTCTGCACTGGCCACAATAGATTGAGATATCATCTATTCAACAAGCTAAAATTAGGAACTACCAATCAGTGTAACTATGGCACTGATAAAATTAGTGCTGAACAACTGCTTCAAAGTTGCACAACATATGCGGAACAGAGAAAGCGAATATGACCGACACTAGAACCATTCGTGGAAAAGCTCAATGGAGATTCAAACAGACTCAAATGACTACTGCTTTCATTGAAAAAATTCAAGTGGACCTCTGAAAGTGTGGAAGAAGAACTAATGTTATGTAAGATAACTGCCCCCTTTTTTTCCTCCAGTGCATCTGGAATCAATATTGCCTACTTTGTATATGTATATGCCATAGCACTCCAAGGAAGGTAACTAACAATCATTCTTGTGATCACCATAATTAAAACGGCTAATGAAAAACATTATTATACAATGTGTGGATTTTTATTTCTATTGTTGATGTTTAATTTGTGTTTATTGTTTGTTCAGTAAGTATTGATAAATGAAAATAAATTGGAATACCAGACCAGGTTAAAGGTTCATGAGTAGTTTCACTGTTATCTCTATTTATGGTATCCTAAGGTGATGTGCTGATCTTAGAGAGTTTTTATTTTTTTATATTTTAACTAAGAATGCAGTGTTATATTCTCAGAAATCAACAAAATACTACACACACACACACAAATAAATAAATAAACAACACAAAATTTCATCTATACAATGACCATTTCATTACCTTCATCTTTATATAAGCCAGGTTGTTCTACTTTCTTAATTCTTGGTGTTTTTGTATCTACGATGTCACTGATCTGATCATGAGTATCACAGTCTTCAGTGTAGTTATGACCATCATGGTTCTGGTAGGAAAAGAATAAAATGAGAATTATTTAGTGATATGGGTACATAAAAATGTGGTGAAAGTTGTGATCTGTTTATGAAATAATTCAGTGGCATACAAGTAGCTGTCATGTCACAAGCAGTCATACTCTCAGAGATGTGGTGAGTTCATAATCAGAAATCTGAAGTCACGTGATGAATGCTTCATTTGTAGAAGTGATATCATTGCAGTATTAAATATTACTTCTATATATGACACCTTAATTCACATTCTTAGCAGCCTCACAAGCAAAGAATTATGGCATCATACACAGGTTTAACAATAAAATCAGAAATAGGTATATTTAATTGAGATTGTGAGAACACTTTAAAAATTATGAGTTCACTGAAATGAGCACACAATAACATTATGTCTATCTTCCCGTATAATTTTCTTAGCATGTCTCTGCCTAACAACAGAAACAACATGATGACTGAGACATGCAATAATTAAAAATTGTAAAAAGAAAGAAAAAAACACACACAAAATGACCATATATATCAATGTGCTTTGGTGGTTTAGTAATGATAATGTTTGCCTTTCAAACTGTGTTTTTTTCTTGGTACACTTTTTTAAAAATTCTTTATTCATTTTAATTTATTGATGGAAGTGAAAGTGTACTGGTAAGTGGGAATATTTCTGTACTTAAATTAATGCAAATGCATTCATTGCAGGTGTTAGCTTAATGCAAATTGTATCTTTGTTAAAGTCACAGGGTTCTTATGCATAACATTGTACACTATGTTTGTTAAAGTCAAAGGGTTCTTGTAAATAACACTGTACAATATGTTGGGTAAGATGTATATACTGATCATTGCATGTGACAAAACCATTATAGCAATGTCATGTTCTTGTGGCCATTGCTATTCAATGGCTGCCATAAAGTAAGATCTTCTTCTTCTTCTCGTTCGCTGTTGTTTAGAAATGTCTACACAAGAAGTCCGGTTTTCTGGATGTATGTTGCTGTGGTTGAAAGTTCTTCAAGACTCCCAAACAGCTTTGTGTGGATGTGCGTCTCTGTGGGCCAATGTTCAGTTCGCAATTGACTAAGCATGTGGCAGTCTTGCAGGATGTGTTCGGCTGTCTGTGCTGCCTGTCCACACGTACATAGGGGTGATGGGACCAATCTCAGTCTGTATAAGTGACTGTTCAGTCTGTTGTGTCCTGTTCTCATACGGAACAGGATCACCTGTTTTGCTCGATCAAGATATTGATAGTTGTCTCTTTGTTGATCAATTTTCCTGATGGCCTTGATAAGGGTCTTCTTTTCCTGGAATGTGATTGTTTGTTCTTTTTGTTCCTGTGTTGCTCCCTCTTTTGCTAACATATCTGCTCTCTCATTTCCTGGTATGCCACAGTGTGATGGTATCCACTGTAGCACTACCCTTCTTTTGATATTTACTTCGCATAGGACTTTGTTTAATTCTGGCAGTTTATCACTGTTGAGGGCTTGCAGAACTGACATTGCATCGGTAAGGAATACAACCTGCTGACATTGGCTTATTGTGTTATTTATTATTCCTGCAGCAATGCTTATGGCCTGTACTTCAGCAGCATAGTTTGAACAGAATATTCCAGTAGGTGAACAGGTGGATTCATTTTCTTTGTCTGGATAGACCACATAAACTCCTGCGCCTCCGTTCTTCACTGCTCTGGTTGCAGATCCATCAGTATATACTTGGATCCATGCTTCTCTGGGGTATAGTTCTTCAATCATGTCACATGCTGCTATTTTCCTTTGGAGAGTATTTAGCTCTCCCATGGGGCAGGTGGTAGTTATGGAGGTCTTAATACTGAAATTTTGATGTTGTTCCCATGGGGTTGGGAGGAGTGTGGGAGTTATTTCCTTAGTGATGTCTGGTAGTTCATCCTTGTATGTTCTAATTAGTTTTTTTGGACCGATGCACAAAACTGCTTCTCTTCAACCTCCCACTGGCTAAATCTCCAAATCTAGTTTTCATTGGATGTGCGGGCATGTTCTTGTACTTTTCTGCTTGGATCAGGGTCTTAGTGTCTCGTCTGTATAATAAAGGTGGAATGCCTGTGATTTTTTCCATTCCATTTATTGGTGTGGTCTTCATGGCACCCGTGATCAACCTAAGCGCTTGATTTTGTACTTTATCTAAGGCTTGTAGGTGTGATTTGGCTGCTGTAGACCATGCTGCTGATCCGTACTCTAATATAGGTCTTATTGCACCTGTATACACTTTCTTTAATGTTGTTTCGTTAGCTCCCCAACTTGATCCAGCTATTTTCCTCAGTATGGAAAGTTTTCTTCTCGCTTTAGCCTCTGTTCTCTCGATGTGGTGCCTCCATGTCATTCTCTTATCTAATGTAATGCCCAAGTACACCGGTTCCTCATCTGTTTGGACATGTATATTTCCAAGTCGTATCTCTCCTGCTTTGTCTTTGTTGGAGAGCGTGAAAAGTGTTGTTGATGATTTTTCAGCGTTGATCTGCACCATCCATTTCTCTGCCCATGCTGCTATGTTGTCTGCTGCCCTTTGTATTCGCTTATTAGCGATAGTTAGATGTTCTTCTACACACCACACCACCAAGTCGTCAGCGTATAGGGCAGCTCTCACACCTTGTGGCAGATCGTGGATGAGGTCATTGATGAATACAAGGAACAGGGTGGGAGACAATACTGAGCCTTGAGGAACTCCATGTTTTAGGAGGATTTTCTTGCTGTTGTGACCTTCCATAGTGACTCTTGCTTTCCGATTGTGTAGGAACGACTGGATCCATTTTCTCATATTACCCTTGATTCCGTTCCTTTGCAGTTTTACTATTAACCCGTCTTTCCATACTTTGTCAAAAGCTTTTTGGAGATGTAAAGACGTTTCTCTTTTCTTGGAAGGCATCTTCAACTATCTGTGACAGGTATGTGATTTGGTCTTCTGTGCTGCTGCACTCTCTAAACCCTGCTTGTTCTGGCACTAAAATTTTCTCGGATTCCAAGTACCATTTCAATCTTCTGTTGATCATCCTCTCCATTGTCTTACATACACAGCTTGTTAGGCTTATTGGTCTGTAGCTGGTGGCCTTCCTGTTGTCTTTTCCTTTCTTTATGATGGGACACATGAGCGCCTCTCTCCATATCTGTGGCACACTGCCTGTCATCCAACTGTAGTTGTATATTTGCAACAGTTTGCTCATTGCTGTATATCCTAGGTGTTTTAGCATTTCGTTGGTTATACCATCCGGGCCTGGTGATTTCCTGTCTTTAAGTTTCCACACGGCTGTTTTTAACTCGTCCATATTGAAAGGTTTGGACATAACGTCCGGACTGTTTCCATTAGTTCTAGTGTGGATTATTTCTTGACGAATGTCTCGTTGTCTGCGTAAATTGACGGAGATGTTACTTTCATTTCTGTAGGATTCCGCAAATATGTCTGCTGCTTGTTTGCCGGTATATAGTTTCCCTGCATCGTCTAGTGTAATGGTTTGTCGTTGAGAATTGTTATCGTCATTCAATTGTTTAGTGAGTTTCCACAACTTTCTCCCTTCCTTTTCAAGGTTTAGTTTATATGTTTTTTTCCCTCCAGCTTCTCCTCTGGGCTTCTAGCTTTCCTTTAATGAATTTTGCTTTTGCCTTTTGTAGCATGATATGGTTCTGTTGGGATGGTTGTACCTCTGCAGTGTGCCTTGCTTCATTCATATCTTCATGTAGGTTTTGTAGTGTGTTGGACCAATATGGTACATAGTTCTTCCTCGCTCCTCTCGGTATTGTCTCCTTTGCTGCCTTGAGTACTCCATTATTAAAATCCCAGATGACTCTGTTAATGTCTCTGTCTAGTACCTTAATATCTTTTGTAAGCAGATTTGCTCTGTGTTGATAAATGGACCAATTTGCTTTTTTATAATTCCATCTTGGCTGACTTGGACTTGTATTTATTGTTCTATTAATTTTGATGAATACAGGACGATGATCACTTCCACCGAGTTGTTCTCCTATTTCCCTTTCCACTATCCCAGCCAAATCAGGTGTGCAGAATGCCAGGTCTGGAGTAGAGGTGCTATGCCATCTTCTGGAGTAAAAGGTTGGAGGATCATTAGGGTTGTTTAGAAGGGTTAGGTTATTGTCGTCTTGCCAGTTTTCTATCTCTTCGCCCCTTCTATCTAGCTGGTTGTATCCCCAGCTTTGGGAATGGCTGTTGAAGTCTCCCACCGCTATGAAGTTGCCAATGGGGACATCTATGCTAGTCATGTTCAGTGGTATGTCATTGGGGCAGTAGAAGTTTAGGAGATCCAGTTCCAGAGTGTTATGTTTTAGATGGATTACTTGGTATTCTGCACCTTCTTTATATGTCTTGGATTCTATAGCGTTGAGGTTATTCCTTATCAGTGTTAGTATGCCACCCTTCTTCCGATCTTTTCTGTCAACTCTGAAGCATTGATAGCCCCGTATCTTAAAATGTTTTCCTTCCTGTAGGTGGGTTTCTTGTATGCAGCATATGCTAATTTCTTTCCGAAATAGGGTATTCTCTAGTTCAGTCTTTTTGTTGTTGACTCCCTCTGCATTCCAATGCATGACATTCAGAGGGGCCGTCGTCTTATCTGGTTGGCCAGTTACTTTCTCCTTCCGCCTCCTGGCTCCATTTGGCGGACTAAGGAGACCTCCAGTAGCTGAGGGTGGATTCTGTCGAGGCTCAGAATCCGGCACTGCTCCTGCCTGGAGGGACTTCACAGGGCGAGCACCATAACGATAATTTTTTTGACATCTGTTGTGTAGACATATTAAACCAAAGCGGGTTGCATGGTACCATGGTTGCTGGTGCGCCTCCTGGCCTGGTACATCTGACTTCAGCACCTGTTTCTTAAGGCAGAGTGTGCTCATGCCTCCCCCTCTGGCTGGGGGATTTGATTTTGCCTTTACCTCGTTTGCTGTCCCATCTTGCCTCCCGCTGGGGTTGATACCCAACCTTCGGCAAGATTACTGGGTATAACGGGGTCCACCACGAGTAGGTGAGGTAGACTTGTGCAGGAGAGGCTAAGAGACATGTTGAGTCTTGTATTGCGCATCACTGCCCCATTTGGACCCCATAAAGTAAGATGTTGTTGATGATCTGCTATAGTGGTTAGCTCAATCTCTGCCTTTGTGTAGTGTTAGCTCTCAGTACTCTAATAACTTCATCTGTAACACGACAGCAACAGTATGATACTATAACATGTAGGATGATAAATGTGGCATAACGCTGCTCTGGTTTTCATAGTTCAATACACCAATGTATTTATGGTCTTGTAGAAGAAAGACTCATACAAAATTTCTCCTAATTTGCAAATTGCTCAAGCTTCTATTCACTTGCATCAACAAAGTTATTCAATCTATCTGTTATTACAACTCAGAGAACTTGATTACTGGTCACAGATGCTTTTATCATTTTAACTCTCCTTCATAGCTCTAGTTGCATCATTCTGTTTCCATGCTGTAACAAAATTATGTTCTCATATAAAATGTTAATCTTGCCTTGCTTGGTTAATGGTTCATTAGCGTAACCGCAAGGGTATTCAAGTTTCCCAACATGTGTCTATGTCTTGTTTATTCTTCTGCATGTTTTTATCACTTGCAAATTTTCTCTCCCATTATGACCTGTCACACTCACTCAAAATGATTCTTGATTCCCTTAATTACTGAAGTCTACCTACCTTGATATACCGAAAATGTGATTCCAGGGTAAAAGAGAAATGGTGGCTGTCACAATTGACTTAGAGGATGCTTACAACAGTGTGGAATTTGCAACCCTAGTAGACTCTATAATGTCATGTGGTCTAAACCATTGGCTAACAAGGAGGATAGCAGCTGCCTTAATGGAGAGATCAGTTGCATTTTCCTTGGGGACTTGGATATCAGAACCAATGCGCATTTGTCTGAGACTACCTCAGGGTTCTCCACTACCACCAGTAGCTGTTTAACATCTACACAGCAAAAGTAGCAACTTTTCAACCAACAGGATTGGGATGAACATAAACTTTTGCAGATGACATACTCATGTACAGAACTGGCTCAGACAGACAGGAAATGGTCCAAGACATAGAAGAGACACTACAGGCAGTTTCTAAATGGAGTAAACAAAGTGGATCAAAGGTCAACCTCAACAAGGCCTGTGTGAAGTGGTGTTTTTTTAACAACAACACAGAGAATTAAGCTTCCAGATGTACTTTTAGTGGGCAGAACATTGAAAGGCAATTGTCGGTTAGATCCAGATATGTCATGGCCCTGGCAAAAGCCTATATGCGGGTAACCACCGAAAAAAGGCACCCCCTACATGAGAACATAGCTGACATCAAAGGAGCAAGACTAAAATAGGGGAATTCATGGATGGCACAGGCAGAGGCTACAATTGGTCAGATAACCAAGGTTGACAATATATCCAAAAGGGAAGAGTGAAGTAAGTCAGGGGAGAACTGGGTAAAATAACAGCAGGTCATCATTAGTATTGGCAGAGAGTGCAGAGCTTGAGGCAATGGACAAGCAGAGCTGGAGATTAATCACCTGATAAGTGATCATGCTGGGGACCATGACACCATTTGTGTAACATTGATGGGTCTGTAGTGTGTGGTGAGGAATCAGGATTAGGCTTCTGCTTCTCTGTGAGAATAAAGGGTAGGGTAATTGTTAAACAGAGTGGAGCCTACATGACAACAACCTCCAGCATGAGAATGGAGGTAGAGGCAGTTACTGCAGCACTGAGGTGGCTGCCTGAAACTCCATCAACCAGGGCAGTTATATTGTCATGCTTCAGAATTTCAAAACAGATGGCTGTGGCAGGAATGGAAAACATCAATAAAATCCCCAAGTCTTCGAGAACTGGTGTGCATCTACTCTCCTGGTCATGCAGGGGTACGTGGCAGGGAGAGAGTTGATAGACTGGCCCTGAAAGCACCCATACTGGGGACATTGGACATGGATAAGAGATACTGAGAGCAATTAATGATCTCCTCCTAGATAGTGACACTGCAATGGATGAATCAACAAGGCCAAGACTGTTGGACTGTGGCATCAATCATGGGACTAGCAGAGATGGATGTGAGAGAGGATGCATCTGTCGTATGTACAACCAACATGCTACAGGTTCAATTAGCATTCATACACTTTGACGTTTGCTGAGGAAGACTGAGCACCTATGGGTTTATCCTGAGTACAGTGAAATCGATTCTGATCAACAGTAACTATAATCAAACCTTCCACAATTTTCTAGCCTCAGTACAGGGTAGCTAATACTAAAAAGGACATAGCTCATTCATTGCTTCTCTTTAAATACAAAGGAAATATAACTCCTGCTCATCAATGAAACATATGTTCAAACAACAGGTACCTCACTTAGATCAAAATCTGCCACAATGTTTGTAATGACAATACAGTAATTGTAGAGCTTTGTAGTTGAAATTTTAAAATAAAAATATGTATCTATTATTTTTAATTCAGTCATCCATGCGGAGCCTGCTGGTAATTGAAATATTTTGTTACATCTGATAATGATAATATATTCTTTGCTGCTATGAGACAGAATGTCAAATAAATATAAATGGTACCAATCTGAAGCAAGTACGAGGGGGCTTCAAACAAAAACCTTAAATTTGCAACAGAAATTTGAAACACCGTGCCATTGTCATGTAAGTTGGCAGTATGGAAAAGCTCCTCAGAAGAAACATCAATACCATCACAAGAACAGCAATGCTATGAACCTCTGAAGGTAAGCTAAAGAGAGGTGACCAAAAACATCTTGGTGGAGAACTGTGGAGGCAGAGATGCAAAGAATGAACCAGAGCTGGGGCACTGCATGAAGGATGACCACTGCTGAGCAAAGTGAAAGTAGTTTGTTGCTGCCCTACAAGATGGCAACAGGCATAATGACCACTGATGGCTTTGGAAGTTGGCTGCAAAGGAACAAAAAAAAAAACAAGAAGAAATGGAAAAGCTGTACATTATGACCTGGAAACTAAATTGTATGACTTTGTATTTCTTTTCAATCTCTTAAAAGCATACAAGTTTTTTCAGACATATAAATGCTTGTATTTTTCTTTTTTACAAAATGTTTGGAATTTTCCTCATTTGTATTAAGCATTTCAGGGGTGAATAAATATGCATCTCCATCTTATATGGATATATTTAGCTAGAGATGCATCATTGCTCATCATAGATGAATCTTCTATGCTTTCATGCCACTCTGTGCCTGCCATTGATTTAATTAACAAGAAAAATGGAAATGAATGAAGTGACCACAAAAGAATTAGTGAACATGTAGCAGAAAGAGACCAACACAATTATATCCCACCATGTTAAGTGCTTGTATAAACATAAAAAGAGGTGAAACTAAATGATACATAAATAGAACAGTCAACAGTCTCCCATGCCGTGGACACATAATAAGTGAAGATGGCAGATATAAAATGGAAATCGAGAAAAGAACAGCTCAAGATACATTGAACAACATGAAAGAAATACTGACATCTAAACAAATAACTCACAAATTAAAACTGAGAATTTTAAAATGTTACATATATTCTTCATTACTGTAGGATGTGGAAACATGGACAATGAACAAGCAATTGGAAGAAAGAATTGAGGCCCTTGACATGGGATACAAAGGAATGGGGCACACTCACAAATTAAAAATGACAGGCATCAAGTATTTTTACTTTTATTACTGAACGGTTTAGAAACTGGGACAATGACCAAGAAGTTGAAATAAAATAATTGTGGCATTTGAGATCTGGATATGGAAAAGAATGAACTGGTTCTCATTAAAAGATGTGATTGTGTGTGTGTGTGTTTGTGTGTAGAGGGGAAAATGGGGGGGGGGGTGAAATCCTAGAACACCTAGGAATGTAAAAAAAAAAAAATAATAATGAATGAGATCAAAATATTGTGATAATATAAAAATACATAGGCCTACCACTTTGCTGAAAACCATAATAAAAGGACAGGTTGAAGGCAAATTTTAAAGAAAATCTCGGATGCATTGACTTGGTAAATATGGCGGCCATTGTCTACTTTTCTGAAACTCTACCATACCTCATAATCTAGTTCCTGTTTTATTTGTGTTCCTTCTTCACATTTCTTCATCTTCGTACAGCTCTGGAGCATAGTTTCTGTTGGAGTATAAATGGCGTCTTTCTCAAACTTAATAACGGTAAGATAAAAAAATGAGGTGCGTATTGTTCGCCTTCAAATGTAGCCTAAACAGTCGAGCTGACACGATGGTTACAGCACTTTCTTCTCAAGGCAGAGTTACTTAAGTACAAACCAGATATTTCCACCCTTAAGTTTATTTTTTATTTATTTTTTTTTTTTTTTCTTAACCAGCGGCACTTGGGCTTTCAGCCCTTCGGCCCAATGACATGTCATTGCGAGGCTGGGGAAGAGCTTCGCTCCTTCCCATCCACAGAGGGTTTATCACAGGAGCCGTTCAGGTTATTCGGTCAAATTTCCAGCTGTACATGAATTGTCCGTGAACCACTCACAGCCACCGAACAAGAAAACCAATCTTATTAAACTGTTGGTAGTATTAAAGTACAGAGTGACCTCCCATTATGGGAGCATTCGTTGTTTAGTTCAGTGTATTTGTCTAGTGTATCGACGTCAAAAATAAATATCAACAGTTATTGACAGAAAGCATGGAGCAGTATAGAAGAGAAAACTCAGAAGAAAAAGCAACCGCAAAATGGGAATGCTTAAAAACAAGCATACAATCAGCAAATGCAAATTTACCTAAAAAGGAGTCTAAGAAAAATCAAATTTGGATGACAGATGACATCTTGAATAAAATGGCAGAAAGAAAGAAAGCAAAAAACACTCCAGAATATAAAACAATAGACAATGACATACGTACTATGTGTAGAGAAGCAAAAGAACGGTGGATAGAAACAAAATGCAAGGAAATAGAAGACTTGGAAGCAAAGCACATGACAAGAGATATGCATGAAGAAATAAAGAAATTATCAAATCGGTCGCGGTTTGCACAAGGAGGAAGCTGCATCAAGAACAAAAATGGTGTAATATTACTTGATGAGAAAGACATATCAAACAGATGGGCAGAATACGTAAAAGAACTATTCGAGGACAACAGAGGTAAAAAACCATCACCAGATTCTAACGAAGGCCCAAACATTCTCAGATCAGAAGTAGAGAATGCCATTCATATGATACAAAAAGGAAAATCAGCAGGCATGGATAACATAAAAATTGAAATGATAGAAGCTCTGGAGAGCTTTGGTATAGATACAATCACAGAAATATGCAACGATATATACAATACAGGATATATACCACACGACATGAAGACATCAGTTTTTATAACATTGCCCAAAAAAACCAAATGCAACAGAATGTTCAGACTTCAGAACAATCAGCCTGATGAGTCATGCAATTAAGATACTGCTCAAAATCATACAGGAAAGAATAAATAATAAAGTAGACAGCGAAATCCAAGAAGAACAGTTTGGTTTTAGACGGAACAGTGGAACAAGAGAGGCAATATTTTGCCTTAGAATATTAGCAGAAAAATATACAGAGGTCCAAAAAAGTATGTATATGTGCTTCATTGACTATAAGAAGGCTTTTGACAGAGTCCATCATGAGAAAATAATTGAATGCCTCAAAGACATAGGTATTGATGGAAAAGATATAAGAATACTCAGTAACCTTTATTGGGAGCAAACTGCCACAGTAAGATTGGGAAGGAATTATTCACCATACATAGACATAAAAAGAGGTGTCAGACAAGGTTGTGTGCTGTCCCCTTGCCTATTTAATTTATACACCGAAAAAACTTTCAAACAGATACAGGAAATACCAGGACTGAACATCAGTGGAAAGTCAATAAACAACCTTAGATATGCAGATGATACCGTGTTGTTAGCTGAAAGCGAACAGGAGTTACAAGAACTAGTGAAGCAAGTGAACAGCATAAGTCATGAATATGGACTCGACATTAATAATATTGAGAAAACAAAAACAATGATAATTAGCAAAACAAACGATAAACCCACATTAAAGATAAGTGTAAATGGGAAAATCCTGGAACAAGTCAAGAGCTACGTATATCTTGGTCATATAATAACAGAAGATGGCAGATGTGAAACAGAAATCAAGAAGAGAATAGGAATGGTCAAAGCTACATTCAACAACATGAAACATATACTGACATCCAAACAGTTATCTCACAAATTAAAACTGAGAATCATAAAGTGTTATATATACAGTTGACATTCAAAAATCCGGCAACCTCCGGACCTGAGGAGTGCCGGATTGTTGAAAATGCCGGGATTTTTCTGTTTATATATGCTGTATATATTTAACAGAAAATGACTACCTGTACAGTCCTTTAAAGAAAGAAAATTAAAAACTAAATGATCTGCGATCGACAACGCACGATGTTTACGTTTTACACCACTTCTTTTATTTGCTGAATCCATAATGGGGTAGGGTTCCCATAATGTTTTGTTTAAAAACTGGGACATTTCCAAATTTTTATTTAAAAAACCCGGGACATTTTGCAAAAAAACGGGACATATTAAAAATTAAGTTAAAGCACAAATAAATCTATTATATATTATATGTTGCACTTAAAATAAGATACTGTTATAAATATACACACATTAACTAACACAACACCCGTGTGTTACCGGGGCCCGAAAGGGGAGCAAAGAATAGTAACACTGTCCCCTGCCAAGCATGTCGTAGAAGGCGACTAAGGAGGGTTGGGCATGGGGCCGGTTACCCCATCCTGTAAAAAAAAATTTAAACCACAAAAAACTTCAACAAATATGGACAAGTCAGTCCTTGTTCTGGAACCCCCAGGGCAAGAGAGGCAGAGGAAGACCAAGAAGTACATGGAGAAGAGAGTTGGAAACAGAGGTGAAAATGATGAGGAGAACATGGAAAGAACTTGAGATGATGGCACGTGACAGGAGGACTTGGCATGTGTTTGTTGAAGGCCTATGCTCCTTTGGGAGTGGAGGGTTATGAATGAATGAACTAACACAACTTCCACTTTAAAAAAGAATTCTAAATTACAAACATACTTAATTAGAAAATTCGCACCTTTAAAAAATACCCAATAGTAAAGTTTATATTTCAGATTCATCAGAATATTTATCAGATTTATGGGCCTGTTCAAGAAGTTTTTTTTTCTTCTGATATTTGGACATAGAACTCAGCACAAGAGAAATCCTTAAAATGGGTCTTTATAATGGTTAAAGCTTTCACTGTCTCAATTTTAAGTCTGTTTTTTTCGTCTGTCCAAAGCGCATTTATTAATGAAAAAACACGTTCAACAGCTGCATTGGATCCTGGCAGTACCAAATAAAAACTAACTAGGCATTTCAGGGTCTCAGCATTTATATCCTGCTTTGTAAAATGAGCGAACATCTCACACCATTTTTCACTGACACTTTGATCCTTCAGTTCACTCCACACATCAAATTTAATAATAATAATAATAAATTCTTTAAGCGCCAAACACGGCGCATAAGGCAGAAACCAGTGCTCTCCAGGTTGTTCGTTGTGACGCCACTCCTCTTAGCTCTTGCACATTATTTAGGCCCAACGTTCTTCCTTCTCTTATTATTGTTCTTCTGAGTGTTTCTTTTGGTCTTCCTTTTTTCCGCTTACCCTCAGGAACCCAAGTGAGCGCCTGTAGTGGTATTCTGTTGTTTTGCATTCGTAGGACATGACCGATATATGACCATCGTCTTTTCCTTATATAGTCGGAGACATATTTCTGCCTAGAGTCTTCTCTTATTTGTCGATTAGTCTTGAATTCTTTCCAACTGATGTTCATGAGTTTTCTAAGACATTTGTTCTCGAATGTATTCAGCTTGTTCTCCAATGATTTTGTTATTTTCCAACTCTCACAGCCGTATGTTAACACTGAGATAACATTTGAATTAAACAGACGAAGCTTGGTATGTATATTCAATGATCGTATTAGAGTGAGTCATGTTTACTGTCGAGCCTGGTTCTGTTTCACAATATTTTTTCACACATGCAAACTCATCAAATAAGTCCTCTTCATTCACAGTAAAATTTGGTGACACTGTCTTCATGAATATGTAGCTTTCTTGGATGTTCTTCCAAGTCACAGACTCCTTTCCCTTCAAATTGATCCAATCCATAGACTGAAGAGGCGTAAGAAATGGTGTACACCTCTCCTGAATATATTCAGTGCAGATGTCATAGAAATCTACTGCATAGCTTTGAAACTTTTCAACTGTTATGTGTCCTTCTTTTTCTAATTCTTGCAATTGATTTCTCACAGTAGTGGTAAGAAACTTTTCTGACTTCCTGTAGTTTAATTTTTCCACCAGTTTGTTTACTTCATCCTTCACTTCAATTACACTACTAAAACACGGAATAAAATCCGTTACCCAAAGATTTTTTTACAGGAAGGACCCTTAAAAAGCGGGACATTTGGAATAAATTCGGGACACCGGGACATTTTATCAAAAAACGGGACTGTCCCGGGAAAAACGGGACGAATGGGAACCCTACAATGGGGGGGGGGGGGGGGCTATACAGCAGCAAATAAATGATAAAATGAGAAGGAATGAGCAGGAATGCCTGTTAACACGTGCAAGCAAGACCCAACAGCTGCATCAAAACATACACGGCTCCAGAAAACAGTGGCGCGCATACGCGGTAAATTAAAAAATGCGCTCCGAAATCCATGCCGGAAATCTGAAGGAACCGGATTATCGATGGCCGGATTTTTTAATGTCAACTGTATTCTGCATTTCTGTATGGTGCAGAAACATGGACGATGAATAAGCATTTGGAAGAAATAATTGAGGCTCTTGAAATGTGGATATATAGAAGAATGGGGCGTATCTCATGGAAAGAGATGAAAACAAATAAGGAGGTCCTAGAAAATCTAGGTATGAAAAGAGAACTAATGAGGGAGGTCAAAGTTCGGCAGTTAAAATACTTTGGCCACATAAAAAGGTATAACACCTTGCAGAAGACCATAACAGAAGGGAGAGTTGAAGGCAAACGTGCAAGGGGAAGACAACGCTATAAGTGGGAAGATAACATCAAGAGATGGACAGGAAAGAGTCTATCAGAGTGCACCACCAAGACAAGAGACAGAAGACGTTGGAGATCCATTACAGCCAACATTCGTTGTGGAGATGGCAACTGATGATGATGATGATTTGTCTAGTGTGCCAATAAAGGCTAAGATGGTAAATACCAATATATTTAAAAAAAAAAAAAAAAAACTTCAGTATAGAATCTGCCGCTAACTGTATGTTATTATCTGTAACACTATGATTCTATTTAAAGGCTAACTTATAATAGAGGTGTCGGGTGCAGGTAGATTTCATTTGCCAGCTCGCAGTGGCGTCACGCATCGTTGGTTCCTCGCAGTTGTGTCAATATCAATCCCTGGCGGTGGTGTGCTGTGGACCAATTGCAATGGGCTCTGGAGCCTATGGCAATAATTTGCTTTTAACGAAGTTGTTACGTTCACAATAGCCCCCAGCTGGCCGAGAAGTGTGGATTTTAAAGCTGCAAATAAGGTGGTGTGGGTTCTATTCTTTGCTCAAGACAACCGGAGGCTGTCACTTGGGATTCGTGATCCAGGTGGGCCCGCCCAGAGTAAGGTGCTGAAACACTTTTCTTCATTTGTATTAAGCATTTCAGGGATGAATAAGTAAGCATCAACATCTTATATTGATATATTTATCTAGAGAAGCATCACGGCTCATCATAGATGAAGCTTCTATGCTTTCATGCCACTTTGTGCCTGCCATTGATTTAATTAACAAGAAAAATGGAAATGAATGAAAAGGGGGGGGGGGGGCTATTTCTAATGATCAGATTGCCTCCTGTTGTATCACTCCGTCTAGAGTTTCCTAGCATAGGACACGATTTGGCGTCATCATCTCAACATCGGAAATTGGTTGCAATGAATTATCAGCTGCCTCTTCAGTGTTTTCTACTTAGATTTCTTTTTGTTATGTAAAATCTATGTTTCATTAAATTATTTTTTTTATTTTGCTTCCTATTGCTTGTTAAAAAGATAATTTACAAAAAGGAAACATTTTATAACTGAGCTAGAAAAGATGAAAGAAATGTAAAACGTTGTAAATACAGAATATAACACTGGCTGCCAATAAAGGCTAAGATGGTAAATACCAATATTATTTTTAAATAATAAAAAAAAAAACTTCTGTAGAGAATCTTCCGCTAACTCTTTGTTGTTATCTCTAACACTATGATTCTATTTAAAGGCTAACTTATAATCGTTTCTAACATGTCTCGGTCCGGTATGCAATGGCGCAGCGAAGGGAGCGGAAGTTATTAACGCCGTCTGCTAAAGGTTACCAGACGTGCAATTATAAAGGTTAAGACATTTAATATATTGCGATAGATGTTTCAATTAATGAACGCTTTATACACGATCGATTATGACGTGTATAGCGTTGTTTAGGACACAGTCGGTAACTAAGAAACGCTACCCTTTTCACATTGACCGTCAAGCTGTTAAGACGCGTCTGACTCTCCTTCCAATGTTGGGCATGGTATTGCCATACAGATATATTTTATGCAAGTACGGACATGGGTCAGTCCATTGCTATTATGAAGATTTGAAATGATTAAAGGTCAGTACGAAAGTAAAAATTAAGGAAGGATGAATTACAGTCCATAGTATTTGATTTTGCCAGACTCATAGACTCACTGTCGGCCGTTGGAAAACCCCAACCGCGCGTGCATACAGCTATGACAATCTGCATACAGTAATTTGATTATTGGACAAGGACTGATAGGATATCTGCATATCTATGCCATATATTTTCAAGTTATAATATGTACCTTTGTGATCAACATGCATGAATCGTTTTGACGTGTAAACTGTATTAAATGTTGGTGGACTCAATGGAACCGACTTGTCACATCAATCGTATTCCAAGTCATTCAATTATTGTTCAGAATCTTCCACCCCTGCATTCGCGTAATCTTACATAGAAGGCACGATACACGATCACTCAAGAATATCAAGAAGATAAAACAATGGCCAGACATTTATAACTGTTTTATTAATATCACATGGAACATTATTCAGAGCTAACCAAACCACGCCTTGCAACAGACCACTTCCACTTGCAACAGTGGTGGCCAGTGTGGGGACGAGAAAAAACAACCAAAAACAAAAAAAATTTTTGAATGACTTTCGAAGGAAATATTTACGATCAGTTTTCGATCACATGATCCAGCTGAAGATGACGTGGAACACAGTCTAATGCCTAACAACGCGACGTCACTGAAGTTCGTGTAGGTGAAACTATCGGAGAAACTGAAGTCGTTCTGTTAAGCCTAACCAAGGGAAAAATAAGTCATTTGAAGCAGACACAAGAAATGGACTACAGGAGCAGACAGTCAGGGGCTTTAGCCTAGCTGTTGACGACCGCTAGCACTGATCGAAGCAACGGGAAAGATAAGTCTAGCTGTTTAAATTGTCGTCATTGCAAAACCGTAATACTGAGTCCATTTTGCTTTGATTAGGCATGTCTATGTATTTTCATGTATATATGTTAAATTTGTTTTCCATCGTATGTATTTGTTGTTAATTCGTGGGCCGGTTGGAGAGGGAACTGAAATCTCTGGGAATGTCGCGAACAGCTGACCACCTAGATTTCAGTCGTTCTTAGGGAACTTAAACGATTGCATTTTTGGAAGCCCATTGAGGTTGCCATTGGACAGTCTGTCCAAATCTGCTACCGTTTGACAATTTGCGTTAGCTGTACTGTCCCGTAGATAATTGGTGTATTTTATTCGTATTTAGTTAATAATTTTGTTCAGTTCTGTACCATGTTCGTTACTATTTCGTCCATTCTCCTCTGACTATCATTTATTTTATGATTATTAAATTTTCGTCCGTTATGAGTCCTGTGACGTCATCATTTTTCGCAGTCATTTTTTTTGTGTGTACCTTGAATATTCAGTTGACCTCAGGTCAGACCTTGACCCTTCATTTGGTCTGTGACATTTCCGCTTATTTTATTTAGTTCATAAATTCATTTTTAATTGTGAAAATGTCTTGTTTGCGTCTTGACATTGTTTGTACCCTTTAGTTGCATCATTGCTTGTCTGTCCTCATAATATATATTAATATTACATTAATAATATGATAATTATATGCAATAATACACTTGTAATTTAATTTAATTAATTTTTTTTTGATAATTAAGATTAATATGGGACATTGCATAATTATGCAGTGATAGTCCAAGAAAGTAGCACTACAATTTATCATAGATGCCTAGGGCATAATAATATAATATATATATTGACAAAATAAACTAATCTTATATCTACCTTTGAGGTAATAGACCCATTGTATATTATTTAATATACTTTTCTAGTACTAAGAAAGTGACTTAGTACATTGAATAATATAATTACTAGGAATTATACCCAACATTATTGGATATTGAGGTTAATTGGGTGATATAATTACATTATATTTAACAGATATCATAACTATTTATGATATAGTATTATTTAGATACAATATTGTTACAAAATATTGTCTATTAGGTGAACTTAAACATTAAGTTCAATACTATTGTGATTACTTATATTGAATATTTCTAAGTTGAGTAAGTATAATAATTACTCTGAAGCTACTATTGACTATTTTAATCAGTAATTATCAATAATTACTACAGATAAAAGTCAAAATGCTTACTATAGACCATTTCGTTAAAATTGGCCGTGATTATGGCTACAAATCTCAAGAACTTCGTCAGTTTGCTGAATCAGAACTGGAAAAATATGAAAGAAAGGAAGAAGAGAAAAAAGCTGCATTAAAGAAAGAGGAAGCAGAACTTGAGATGAAGCAAATTGCCAAGGAAAATAGATTGAGAGAGATTGCTCAACGTGAAAGAGAAGAGCAAAGAACAATCGCCAAACAGGAAGAAGAGAATAAATTGAAACGAGAGGAAATTATTTTACAACAAGAAATGGAATTGGCGCGTATTAAATTGGAGACAGCAAGATTACAAGCACAAAGTGCTGATGCAAACCAGAATAATAACGCACAAAATGGATCATCATCCAGCCAACCTAAACATTTCTATAACTTTAAATTACCCATTTTCAACTTGAACGTCGACGACCTTTCATCGTTCCTGGCACGGTTTGAACAGACTTGCAAATCTAACCATTTGCCTGAAGAGTCATGGGTACTCAAGTTAAATGAATTCTTGGTTGGAGAACCACTGACAGCTTCTCAAAATGCTGACCCATCAATAGCAAATAACTACGGTGCTATTAAGTCCTTGCTTTTACGAAGATTTCACCTGGACGAGGAACACTGTAGGTTGAAATTTAAGGGAATTCTACCTGAATCTCCAAGGGATTTTGCTGGATTCATTGCGAATATACGCAATACATTTAATAGATGGGTTGAACTGGCAGAAGTCAACAAATCATACGACAAATTAGTTGATTTACTACTGCGGGATAAGGTATTATCTTCAGTTAGCCAGCCATTTTTTGCATATTTGCAGGAGCGTAAACCCGGTACTATGGATGAGTTAGAAAAAATTTCTTTAAACTACTGTTCGGCACATCCGAATGCAACCATTTCTAACTCCTCATTAAGAGAACCTCTACCTGTGGCGTCTAATATGGCCTACAATCACAATAACAAACAAAGACATCACAGTGTAGACAGAAGTAGGTTCCAAAGAAATCACAATGTTAACTTTCAGAAGGGACATAATAATGATTTCAACAATAAAAATGAGTTCAACAGAGGTAGATCACGAGATAGAAATTATTCACCTCAAACAAACTACCACAATGGTCAACATAACACTCATTATAATCGATCACATACTCCCAATAATAATAGTAACTGGAATGGTAATAATCATGGCTCGAGACATCGAGATAATAGTTACTATCGAGGGCGACGAGATAATTCTAACAATTATACTCGGAATCGATCTCATTCTCGGGGATCATCTCATTACAACCATAATACAGGGGCGGCAGTTACAAATAATACTACCCCTATAGCTCAGGTCCCACTTGACAATAATACAACACAGTCTTCTGCTGCATGTTTTGCTATTAATTATAATGTGGCAAATAGTTGCCAGCAATGCAATCTTATTTTTCAGAAGGCGAAAGAAACAGTGCTTAACTGCGGACATATTATACCACAGGTAGGTCTTGCAGTCAACGATGGAACAGGCCTATTAATTTTTAACAGAGGATTAGTTAATGGATCCGTCGTCTCAGTGTTGAGGGATTCGGGATCCACAACGATTGGGGTACGACAGTCGCTGATACATCCCAGCTGTGCAACGGGGGAATATGTCCGTTGCATGACGTTTGGTGGAACAATAGAGTTTTACCCCACAGCTATTATTCATGTTAACACTCCTTTTTTCACAGGGAATGTAAAAGTATGTATGCTAAAAAAGCCTATAGCTGATTTGATGGTCGGTCGTATACACGGCAGTAAAGATTGTACTCCAGATGAGATTATAGAATGGGAGAAACGTAACCTATGCACTGGAAACGCCGTGACAACTAGAGCGCAGACTCAACTCATGGAGAACGTTGATGATAATAAAATGGATGCAGACAACCAAGAGGAATTTGTAGTCAATTCACCTATTGACAGGGAAACATTTGCAACCAAACAAAAAGAGGATAAATCTTTAAAAAAAATTTTTAAGCTGGTTGATAAAGTTGACAATCTATCCTCAGGTAATAATAACAAACATTGTTTTGTTATTAAAAATGGCATATTGATTAGATGTTTTAATGACAAATCACAAATGAAACAACAAGTTATGGTCCCATATACTTTTAGACGATACATTCTTCAACACGCACATGACTCACATTGTGCTGGACATATGGGATATACTCGAACACGATCTCGAGTACTGTCTTCATTCTTTTGGCCAGGGGTGTCAAGAGATATTTCGCAGTATGTACGTTCCTGTACTACATGCCAAGAAGTGAAAGCACGTGGAGCTTTTCACACGGCGCCTATTCAGGCTTGCGATATCTCAGTGAGACCTTTTGACAAGATGGCAATAGACATTATTGGTCCATTGCTACCATCGGCCAGAGGACATAGATTCGTCCTTACGTGCATTGATTTGTGCACACGATGGCCAGAAGCTATCCCATTAAAGACCACCACTACCACAGATGTAGCTGATGCACTACATCTCATCTTTTCTAGAATAGGGTTTCCTAGAAAACTTTTATCAGACCATGGGTCACAGTTTATATCTGACACCATGAAGGAAGTCATGAAAACTTGGGACATTGATAGAAATTTAAGTAGTATTTATCATCCGATGAGTAATGGTGCGGTTGAAAGACTTAACCGTACACTTAAACAACTACTACATAAGGTTACTGCTAAGCACCCTCATGACTGGGACAGAGCACTCCCAGCTGTTCTATTTGCTTATCGGGAGGTACCGCATGAACAAACTGGCTTCTCTCCCTTTGAATTAGTTTTTGGTGCTCCCCCAAGAGGTCCTATGGGACTAATAAAAGACTTATTAATTGACGACGAGATGACTCAGGACACTCAGTCATCTTACGAGTACGTAATTAATCTTCGGAAGAACATTATTGAGTCTTGCCTGTTGGCAACAGCTTCTTCTGAGGCTGCAAAAGCTAAGGCTCGATCTCTACAAAATAAGTCTCGACGATTACGCCAATTATTCCCAGGCGACGAAGCTTATGTGTTACTTCCTCACAATAACAATAAATTATTGATATCTTGGAATGGTCCTTACAAAGTCATTGATAAAATTTCCGACGTTGATTACGTCTTAGATATCAAGGGACACAAAAAGATATTTCATATTAACATGCTCAAGCAATTTCATACACGTCCTGAACACTTACAGTCAATTTTTCATGAACTAGATGACAACACAGTATCCACTTGTCATTATACTAACTTATCTGTCATCCAGGAAGAAGAATCTTCTTTTCCTGAGGTACAGTTACCGTTACCTGTACCAGTAGTTCAACCTACTGAATCTTGGCGGGATGTAACCATCTCTTCAACGGTTACACCGCAACAGCGTCTACAGATTGCTAATTTATTACAATCTTATCCAGATGTGTTGACCGACGTTCCGGGTCGCACATCGGCTATCAGTCATGACATTACTCTCAATGACGATACACCTATTCGTGTACATCCCTATTCTGTTCCTTTACATTTCCTTGCTAAAACTACTAAGGAACTTGAACAGATGTTGTCTCTGGGAATCATTGAGACTAGTAATTCGCCATTCTCTTCTCCATTAGTGATTGTCCGGAAGAAGGACAATAACATTAGACTATGCGTTGATTATAGAAAATTAAATGCTAAGACTATAGTTGACAGCGAACCACATCCACTTATCGACGACTTACTGCCACGTCTATCTAACGCAACTATATTTAGTAAGATAGACTTAACTAAAGGTTATTGGCAGATACCACTGACCGAAAAGGCTAAGTACTACACCGCATTTTCCACGCCACAAGGTCTATACCAGTGGAACGTGATGCCTTTTGGGCTTGTTAATGCGCCAGCTACCTTCATTCGCCTGATGCGACAAATTTTATCAGGTAGACCAGACGTTATTACATATATTGACGACATATGCTTGTTTAGTTCGTCGTTTGAGGAACATGTTTCGGGACTTAGACATGTTTTTGACACTCTAAGGAATTATCATCTAACTGCTAAACCTACAAAGGTGCAAATCGCGTGTAATGAGATAACCTTTTTGGGACATATCATTGGATCGGGATATATCCGAACGTTACCTAGTACAGTCTCCAAAATTCTAAACATAGCAGTTCCTCAGACGAAGAAACAGGTCAGGAGTTTGTTAGGACTTGTTCAATATTACAGTAGATTCATACCAAACTTGTCATCCATCACGGCTGTATTGTCTTCATTGTTAAAAAAAGATATGCCGGTGAAGGTGACATGGACTGGTACATGCAATGAAACTTTCAACAAAATTATAAATTTGTTCTCACATGAACCAATTTTAAGACTTCCCGATGCTTCCAAAAGATTTTTCTTACGAACAGATGCTAGTAACTACGGCATTGGTGCATGCCTGCTCCAGAACCATGATGGCATTCTACACCCCACCTTGTATATCTCAAGAAAGCTAAAGCCGGCTGAAACAAAATACTCAACAGTTGACAAGGAACTTTTATCGGTGATCTGGGCAATAACGAAGCTTGAAAAGTTTCTCCTCGGTGCTCCCTTCACCATACAGACGGACCAACGTGCTGTAGCATCCTTGCGTCGATCAAATCATACAAGCCAGAAACTTGCCAGATATTCAATCATCCTACAGCCATTCGAGTTCTCCATTGAACACATACCTGGCACTGAAAATTGTGTGGCAGATGCATTGTCACGTAATCCTATTGACGACGAATAATCAATATTGACACTCTTAAACTACATCAATCAGAACTACATTGGATTGAACGATGTATCAACTATAAAGGAACTAACCTTGCCTTCAATTTAAACTGTATAAACACTATATGCATCACAGAATTGAATTAAAAGACAATCAAGGTATATATAGACATTCAAAATTCGTCTAACGTCCATACACGAGATATGAATACTCTTTGAACAATCATGGATTTATATCTGACGACAAAACGAACTGATGTTCCTGTGTATACTTAATTCTTGGATGCTAGGATAAATGACATTTCTTTCCAACGTAAACGTTTGAACATTTTACCTAAAAGAATTCATCAGGATCAAGACTACGGATGGATCATCATATCCTATACTAATTAATTAGTTAACTTAACTTCTTAATTGAATTATTAGCAATAAAATGAAATGTGAGAAAAAAATGAAATGAAAGAACAAAAAAAAGAGAACGAAATACTAAAAGAAGAAATTATGAAAAGAGAAAATAAATCTCACACAAGTATTAGATTAATAATTTTTTTTTAATGTACCTATACATTATTTAGTTAGTTAAATTAGATAGTTATTATTCACTAACACTTAACACACACAATTAAGTTAAAACTTATATTCGAATTTCTTTCTATTTCTTCTCACTTATTTTGTCTTTTTCTTCTCTCATAACATCGCGTTACATTAGAACCTTAATAATTTAACTCTTAATTTAATTAATTAATTTAATTTTAATTAGTCAAATTAATTCCTATATGACATACTAATACGACAGACCTTACTTTAATTTAATTTTATCATTCACTATTAACATTGGACATTTATTTAGTTGATATAATAATATGTATAATATTAATATAATGTGATTTATCTTAGATGACTATGACAAATAGTTAGTTGACACGACCGCAACACGGTTCTACTCAGAACATCGTCGGCCATATGTCACAATTGTGTTAAATTTTTTTTGAAAAATTGTTAAGTCGGATAGATATTGAAAAAAAATCTATCGATTTTTTTTTTCCCGGTGTACAGGGAATTGTTACGGTATATGATATTAACGCCGTCTGCTAAAGGTTACCAGACGTGCAATTATAAAGGTTAAGACATTTAATATATTGCGATAGATGTTTCAATTAATGAACGCTTTATACACGATCGATTATGACGTGTATAGCGTTGTTTAGGACACAGTCGGTAACTAAGAAACGCTACCCTTTTCACATTGACCGTCAAGCTGTTAAGACGCGTCTGACTCTCCTTCCAATGTTGGGCATGGTATTGCCATACAGATATATTTTTATGCAAGTACGGACATGGGTCAGTCCATTGCTATTATGAAGATTTGAAATGATTAAAGGTCAGTACGAAAGTAAAAATTAAGGAAGGATGAATTACAGTCCATAGTATTTGATTTTGCCAGACTCATAGACTCACTGTCGGCCGTTGGAAAACCCCAACCGCGCGTGCATACAGCTATGACAATCTGCATACAGTAATTTGATTATTGGACAAGGACTGATAGGATATCTGCATATCTATGCCATATATTTTCAAGTTATAATATGTACCTTTGTGATCAACATGCATGAATCGTTTTGACGTGTAAACTGTATTAAATGTTGGTGGACTCAATGGAACCGACTTGTCACATCAATCGTATTCCAAGTCATTCAATTATTGTTCAGAATCTTCCACCCCTGCATTCGCGTAATCTTACATAGAAGGCACGATACACGATCACTCAAGAATATCAAGAAGATAAAACAATGGCCAGACATTTATAACTGTTTTATTAATATCACATGGAACATTATTCAGAGCTAACCAAACCACGCCTTGCAACAGACCACTTCCACTTGCAACAGTGGTGGCCAGTGTGGGGACGAGAAAAACAACCAAAAACAAAAAAAAATTTTTGAATGACTTTCGAAGGAAATATTTACGATCAGTTTTCGATCACATGATCCAGCTGAAGATGACGTGGAACACAGTCTAATGCCTAACAACGCGACGTCACTGAAGTTCGTGTAGGTGAAACTATCGGAGAAACTGAAGTCGTTCTGTTAAGCCTAACCAAGGGAAAAATAAGTCATTTGAAGCAGACACAAGAAATGGACTACAGGAGCAGACAGTCAGGGGCTTTAGCCTAGCTGTTGACGACCGCTAGCACTGATCGAAGCAACGGGAAAGATAAGTCTAGCTGTTTAAATTGTCGTCATTGCAAAACCGTAATACTGAGTCCATTTTGCTTTGATTAGGCATGTCTATGTATTTTCATGTATATATGTTAAATTTGTTTTCCATCGTATGTATTTGTTGTTAATTCGTGGGCCGGTTGGAGAGGGAACTGAAATCTCTGGGAATGTCGCGAACAGCTGACCACCTAGATTTCAGTCGTTCTTAGGGAACTTAAACGATTGCATTTTTGGAAGCCCATTGAGGTTGCCATTGGACAGTCTGTCCAAATCTGCTACCGTTTGACAATTTGCGTTAGCTGTACTGTCCCGTAGATAATTGGTGTATTTTATTCGTATTTAGTTAATAATTTTGTTCAGTTCTGTACCATGTTCGTTACTATTTCGTCCATTCTCCTCTGACTATCATTTATTTTATGATTATTAAATTTTCGTCCGTTATGAGTCCTGTGACGTCATCATTTTTCGCAGTCATTTTTTTTGTGTGTACCTTGAATATTCAGTTGACCTCAGGTCAGACCTTGACCCTTCATTTGGTCTGTGACATTTCCGCTTATTTTATTTAGTTCATAAATTCATTTTTAATTGTGAAAATGTCTTGTTTGCGTCTTGACATTGTTTGTACCCTTTAGTTGCATCATTGCTTGTCTGTCCTCATAATATATATTAATATTACATTAATAATATGATAATTATATGCAATAATACACTTGTAATTTAATTTAATTAATTTTTTTTGATAATTAAGATTAATATGGGACATTGCATAATTATGCAGTGATAGTCCAAGAAAGTAGCACTACAATTTATCATAGATGCCTAGGGCATAATAATATAATATATATATTGACAAAATAAACTAATCTTATATCTACCTTTGAGGTAATAGACCCATTGTATATTATTTAATATACTTTTCTAGTACTAAGAGAGTGACTTAGTACATTGAATAATATAATTACTAGGAATTATACCCAACATTATTGGATATTGAGGTTAATTGGGTGATATAATTACATTATATTTAACAGATATCATAACTATTTATGATATAGTATTATTTAGATACAATATTGTTACAAAATATTGTCTATTAGGTGAACTTAAACATTAAGTTCAATACTATTGTGATTACTTATATTGAATATTTCTAAGTTGAGTAAGTATAATAATTACTCTGAAGCTACTATTGACTATTTTAATCAGTAATTATCAATAATTACTACAGATAAAAGTCAAAATGCTTACTATAGACCATTTCGTTAAAATTGGCCGTGATTATGGCTACAAATCTCAAGAACTTCGTCAGTTTGCTGAATCAGAACTGGAAAAATATGAAAGAAAGGAAGAAGAGAAAAAAGCTGCATTAAAGAAAGAGGAAGCAGAACTTGAGATGAGCAAATTGCCAAGGAAAATAGATTGAGAGAGATTGCTCAACGTGAAAGAGAAGAGCAAAGAACAATCGCCAAACAGGAAGAAGAGAATAAATTGAAACGAGAGGAAATTATTTTACAACAAGAAATGGAATTGGCGCGTATTAAATTGGAGACAGCAAGATTACAAGCACAAAGTGCTGATGCAAACCAGAATAATAACGCACAAAATGGATCATCATCCAGCCAACCTAAACATTTCTATAACTTTAAATTACCCATTTTCAACTTGAACGTCGACGACCTTTCATCGTTCCTGGCACGGTTTGAACAGACTTGCAAATCTAACCATTTGCCTGAAGAGTCATGGGTACTCAAGTTAAATGAATTCTTGGTTGGAGAACCACTGACAGCTTCTCAAAATGCTGACCCATCAATAGCAAATAACTACGGTGCTATTAAGTCCTTGCTTTTACGAAGATTTCACCTGGACGAGGAACACTGTAGGTTGAAATTTAAGGGAATTCTACCTGAATCTCCAAGGGATTTTGCTGGATTCATTGCGAATATACGCAATACATTTAATAGATGGGTTGAACTGGCAGAAGTCAACAAATCATACGACAAATTAGTTGATTTACTACTGCGGGATAAGGTATTATCTTCAGTTAGCCAGCCATTTTTTGCATATTTGCAGGAGCGTAAACCCGGTACTATGGATGAGTTAGAAAAAATTTCTTTAAACTACTGTTCGGCACATCCGAATGCAACCATTTCTAACTCCTCATTAAGAGAACCTCTACCTGTGGCGTCTAATATGGCCTACAATCACAATAACAAACAAAGACATCACAGTGTAGACAGAAGTAGGTTCCAAAGAAATCACAATGTTAACTTTCAGAAGGGACATAATAATGATTTCAACAATAAAAATGAGTTCAACAGAGGTAGATCACGAGATAGAAATTATTCACCTCAAACAAACTACCACAATGGTCAACATAACACTCATTATAATCGATCACATACTCCCAATAATAATAGTAACTGGAATGGTAATAATCATGGCTCGAGACATCGAGATAATAGTTACTATCGAGGGCGACGAGATAATTCTAACAATTATACTCGGAATCGATCTCATTCTCGGGGATCATCTCATTACAACCATAATACAGGGGCGGCAGTTACAAATAATACTACCCCTATAGCTCAGGTCCCACTTGACAATAATACAACACAGTCTTCTGCTGCATGTTTTGCTATTAATTATAATGTGGCAAATAGTTGCCAGCAATGCAATCTTATTTTTCAGAAGGCGAAAGAAACAGTGCTTAACTGCGGACATATTATACCACAGGTAGGTCTTGCAGTCAACGATGGAACAGGCCTATTAATTTTTAACAGAGGATTAGTTAATGGATCCGTCGTCTCAGTGTTGAGGGATTCGGGATCCACAACGATTGGGGTACGACAGTCGCTGATACATCCCAGCTGTGCAACGGGGGAATATGTCCGTTGCATGACGTTTGGTGGAACAATAGAGTTTTACCCCACAGCTATTATTCATGTTAACACTCCTTTTTTCACAGGGAATGTAAAAGTATGTATGCTAAAAAAGCCTATAGCTGATTTGATGGTCGGTCGTATACACGGCAGTAAAGATTGTACTCCAGATGAGATTATAGAATGGGAGAAACGTAACCTATGCACTGGAAACGCCGTGACAACTAGAGCGCAGACTCAACTCATGGAGAACGTTGATGATAATAAAATGGATGCAGACAACCAAGAGGAATTTGTAGTCAATTCACCTATTGACAGGGAAACATTTGCAACCAAACAAAAAGAGGATAAATCTTTAAAAAAAATTTTTAAGCTGGTTGATAAAGTTGACAATCTATCCTCAGGTAATAATAACAAACATTGTTTTGTTATTAAAAATGGCATATTGATTAGATGTTTTAATGACAAATCACAAATGAAACAACAAGTTATGGTCCCATATACTTTTAGACGATACATTCTTCAACACGCACATGACTCACATTGTGCTGGACATATGGGATATACTCGAACACGATCTCGAGTACTGTCTTCATTCTTTTGGCCAGGGGTGTCAAGAGATATTTCGCAGTATGTACGTTCCTGTACTACATGCCAAGAAGTGAAAGCACGTGGAGCTTTTCACACGGCGCCTATTCAGGCTTGCGATATCTCAGTGAGACCTTTTGACAAGATGGCAATAGACATTATTGGTCCATTGCTACCATCGGCCAGAGGACATAGATTCGTCCTTACGTGCATTGATTTGTGCACACGATGGCCAGAAGCTATCCCATTAAAGACCACCACTACCACAGATGTAGCTGATGCACTACATCTCATCTTTTCTAGAATAGGGTTTCCTAGAAAACTTTTATCAGACCATGGGTCACAGTTTATATCTGACACCATGAAGGAAGTCATGAAAACTTGGGACATTGATAGAAATTTAAGTAGTATTTATCATCCGATGAGTAATGGTGCGGTTGAAAGACTTAACCGTACACTTAAACAACTACTACATAAGGTTACTGCTAAGCACCCTCATGACTGGGACAGAGCACTCCCAGCTGTTCTATTTGCTTATCGGGAGGTACCGCATGAACAAACTGGCTTCTCTCCCTTTGAATTAGTTTTTGGTGCTCCCCCAGAGGTCCTATGGGACTAATAAAAGACTTATTAATTGACGACGAGATGACTCAGGACACTCAGTCATCTTACGAGTACGTAATTAATCTTCGGAAGAACATTATTGAGTCTTGCCTGTTGGCAACAGCTTCTTCTGAGGCTGCAAAAGCTAAGGCTCGATCTCTACAAAATAAGTCTCGACGATTACGCCAATTATTCCCAGGCGACGAAGCTTATGTGTTACTTCCTCACAATAACAATAAATTATTGATATCTTGGAATGGTCCTTACAAAGTCATTGATAAAATTTCCGACGTTGATTACGTCTTAGATATCAAGGGACACAAAAAGATATTTCATATTAACATGCTCAAGCAATTTCATACACGTCCTGAACACTTACAGTCAATTTTTCATGAACTAGATGACAACACAGTATCCACTTGTCATTATACTAACTTATCTGTCATCCAGGAAGAAGAATCTTCTTTTCCTGAGGTACAGTTACCGTTACCTGTACCAGTAGTTCAACCTACTGAATCTTGGCGGGATGTAACCATCTCTTCAACGGTTACACCGCAACAGCGTCTACAGATTGCTAATCTATTACAATCTTATCCAGATGTGTTGACCGACGTCCCGGGTCGCACATCGGCTATCAGTCATGACATTACTCTCAATGACGATACACCTATTCGTGTACATCCCTATTCTGTTCCTTTACATTTCCTTGCTAAAACTACTAAGGAACTTGAACAGATGTTGTCTCTGGGAATCATTGAGACTAGTAATTCGCCATTCTCTTCTCCATTAGTGATTGTCCGGAAGAAGGACAATAACATTAGACTATGCGTTGATTATAGAAAATTAAATGCTAAGACTATAGTTGACAGCGAACCACATCCACTTATCGACGACTTACTGCCACGTCTATCTAACGCAACTATATTTAGTAAGATAGACTTAACTAAAGGTTATTGGCAGATACCACTGACCGAAAAGGCTAAGTACTACACCGCATTTTCCACGCCACAAGGTCTATACCAGTGGAACGTGATGCCTTTTGGGCTTGTTAATGCGCCAGCTACCTTCATTCGCCTGATGCGACAAATTTTATCAGGTAGACCAGACGTTATTACATATATTGACGACATATGCTTGTTTAGTTCGTCGTTTGAGGAACATGTTTCGGGACTTAGACATGTTTTTGACACTCTAAGGAATTATCATCTAACTGCTAAACCTACAAAGGTGCAAATCGCGTGTAATGAGATAACCTTTTTGGGACATATCATTGGATCGGGATATATCCGAACGTTACCTAGTACAGTCTCCAAAAATTCTAAACATAGCAGTTCCTCAGACGAAGAAACAGGTCAGGAGTTTGTTAGGACTTGTTCAATATTACAGTAGATTCATACCAAACTTGTCATCCATCACGGCTGTATTGTCTTCATTGTTAAAAAAAGATATGCCGGTGAAGGTGACATGGACTGGTACATGCAATGAAACTTTCAACAAAATTATAAATTTGTTCTCACATGAACCAATTTTAAGACTTCCCGATGCTTCCAAAAGATTTTTCTTACGAACAGATGCTAGTAACTACGGCATTGGTGCATGCCTGCTCCAGAACCATGATGGCATTCTACACCCCACCTTGTATATCTCAAGAAAGCTAAAGCCGGCTGAAACAAAATACTCAACAGTTGACAAGGAACTTTTATCGGTGATCTGGGCAATAACGAAGCTTGAAAAGTTTCTCCTCGGTGCTCCCTTCACCATACAGACGGACCAACGTGCTGTAGCATCCTTGCGTCGATCAAATCATACAAGCCAGAAACTTGCCAGATATTCAATCATCCTACAGCCATTCGAGTTCTCCATTGAACACATACCTGGCACTGAAAATTGTGTGGCAGATGCATTGTCACGTAATCCTATTGACGACGAATAATCAATATTGACACTCTTAAACTACATCAATCAATACTACAGTGGATTGAACGATGTATCAACTATAAAGGAACTAACCTTGCCTTCAATTTAAACTGTATAAACACTATATGCATCACAGAATTGAATTAAAAGACAATCAAGGTATATATAGACATTCAAAATTCGTCTAACGTCCATACACGAGATATGAATACTCTTTGAACAATCATGGATTTATATCTGACGACAAAACGAACTGATGTTCCTGTGTATACTTAATTCTTGGATGCTAGGATAAATGACATTTCTTTCCAACGTAAACGTTTGAACATTGTTACCTAAAAGAATTCATCAGTATCAAGACTACGGATGGATCATCATATCCTATACTAATTAATTAGTTAACTTAACTTCTTAATTGAATTATTATCAATAAAATGAAATGTGAGAAAAAAAAAATGAAATGAAAGAACAAAAAAAAAAAAAGAACGAAATACTAAAAGAAGAAATTATGAAAAGAGAAAATAAATCTCACACAAGTATTAGATTAATAATTTTTTTTAAATGTACCTATACATTATTTAGTTAGTTAAATTAGATAGTTATTATTCACTAACACTTAACACACACAATTAAGTTAAAACTTATATTCGAATTTCTTTCTATTTCTTCTCACTTATTTTGTCTTTTTTCTTCTCTCATAACATCGCGTTACATTAGAACCTTAATAATTTAACTCTTAATTTAATTAATTAATTTAATTTTAATTAGTCAAATTAATTCCTATATGACATACTAATACGACAGACCTTACTTTAATTTAATTTTATCATTCACTATTAACATTGGACATTTATTTAGTTGATATAATAATATGTATAATATTAATATATAATGTGATTTATCTTAGATGACTATGACAAATAGTTAGTTGACACGACCGCAACACGGTTCTACTCAGAACATCGTCGGCCATATGTCACAATTGTGTTAAATTTTTTTTGAAAAATTGTTAAGTCGGATAGATATTGAAAAAAAAATCGATAGATTTTTTTTCCCCGGTGTACAGGGAATTGTTACGGTATATGATATTAACGCCGTCTGCTAAAGGTTACCAGACGTGCAATTATAAAGGTTAAGACATTTAATATATTGCGATAGATGTTTCAATTAATGAACGCTTTATACACGATCGATTATGACGTGTATAGCGTTGTTTAGGACACAGTCGGTAACTAAGAAACGCTACCCCTTTTCACATTGACCGTCAAGCTGTTAAGACGCGTCTGACTCTCCTTCCAATGTTGGGCATGGTATTGCCATACAGATATATTTTATGCAAGTACGGACATGGGTCAGTCCATTGCTATTATGAAGATTTGAAATGATTAAAGGTCAGTACGAAAGTAAAAATTAAGGAAGGATGAATTACAGTCCATAGTATTTGATTTTGCCAGACTCATAGACTCACTGTCGGCCGTTGGAAAACCCCAACCGCGCGTGCATACAGCTATGACAATCTGCATACAGTAATTTGATTATTGGACAAGGACTGATAGGATATCTGCATATCTATGCCATATATTTTCAAGTTATAATATGTACCTTTGTGATCAACATGCATGAATCGTTTTGACGTGTAAACTGTATTAAATGTTGGTGGACTCAATGGAACCGACTTGTCACATCAATCGTATTCCAAGTCATTCAATTATTGTTCAGAATCTTCCACCCCTGCATTCGCGTAATCTTACATAGAAGGCACGATACACGATCACTCAAGAATATCAAGAAGATAAAACAATGGCCAGACATTTATAACTGTTTTATTAATATCACATGGAACATTATTCAGAGCTAACCAAACCACGCCTTGCAACAGACCACTTCCACTTGCAACAAGCGTCTCTGGTAATAACTTATATGTGCTTTAAATAACAATGAAATTCAAATTGAACTCAATGGTAACTTTATGAAACTAACAAACTCCAAGTTACAATTAAAATCAGCTCATTTATAATGCTTCTCTTTTCTTTTGTTCTTGAAATTGATGGATATTTTATACGGATATAAACCAATAAAACGGTATTGAATCAGTTCTACAAATTAACGGTTCACAAGAAACAATGGACGTTTCGGTTTTTACCCTTCGTCAGCCACAAACATTTGACAAAGACAAGAATTACATATAGATACTACAAAAACATACGATGATGAGAAATATACAACAAATGGGCGATACAAGCAGGTGAAAAAAGTAAACAACAACAGTGATGAGAGAAAAAAAAGAGAACAATAATAATACAAGAAAATCGTAAAATCTAAAGGAAATACCGAAACAAGAAAGTAAATAATAAACGAAACGACAAAAAGAGAATTAACAAAACTTTGGAACAAGTAAAGTTCACTGAGCTCGATCCGAGATGCTATGAAAGAAAGCCGTAGTATTCCGTCACAGAAATCACAAGGAAGTGACGTATGATAGCGACAAGACAAAAGATATAAAAGGATACGAAACGAACCAAAACAAAAACATAAGAAGATAGATCTAAAAGACAACGAATAAAGAATGAAAAAGAGAAAAGCTACCAGAATTTATGCAAAATGATGTTGGATATTCAAGCCATCAGGAGCTAAAATGCCTATTTGAAAAATAAGACGATTCTCGAAAGAAAAGCAAGTCCTGTCATTACTGGTGTAATATAATATGATACATTAATAATACGAACCACACATTGTAATAATATGCGAATCTTCACATGTACGATATTCTGTAAATAAACATGGCTACGAATTGAACATGCTTTTACTGAGTCCCTTCTGAAACGTGTGTGCTTGTGTAGATGACGAGGTAATGATTATATACATACATCATAACATTACATGGTGGCAGCGGTCGATACCGGACTGACGCAAAACAGCTACACGATAACACGTGAGTACAGTTTATTCGGCTAATTTTCGTCATCGAGGTCAACAATGGCAGCTAAACATTACCGCAGCGCACCGCAAATGAGATTTGCCGGTCAAGATGATAAGAGTGAAGCTTTCTTGTTATGGCGCCAACGCATAGATCTATATTCCAAGACCACTGGTCTGGAAGGACAAACCCTAACTCCATATATCCTAGAAGCATTGGACGATGAAGGTTTGAAAATTTACAACAGTTTTGCTACCGCCATGCCGGTTGAGTCGGCAACCGACCCCGTAGCCATATTGGACGAATTTGAAAAGCGTCTAATAATAAAGCACACGAACTTTAGAGCGGCAAGATTAGAGCTTCACCACCTGCGACAGAAACGTGGTGAAAGCCTAGATGATTTCTTCACTCGCATTAAGGAGAAAACAAGAGTATGTAAATTTAGCAACGAAGAAGAAAAAGAGCGAATTATTGAACAGATTCTTCTTAGCACACCAATGCCAGAGTTCCAGAAATGGCTACTGAGCCAGAGTGATACGCTAACTTTACAACAACTTCTGGATGAAGGCAGGAAACACGAGGCACAAGCACTAAGCATTAAACAAATTCAGCAAGGTACATTAGCAGCCCAGGTGGATGCAGTGAAAAGCTATAAACCTAGACACAACAAAGCAACTGGTTCGAAACAACAAGAAAAACACAACACAAGCAGAGGTGCTATGTGTAAATGTTGTGGCCTAAACCACATACAAAACCACTGTCCAGCTAAAGACTCTACATGTCATTACTGCAGAAAGAGGGGCCACTGGATAAAATTATGTTTCAAGAGGAAACAAGACAGTGCTCAACACAAACTTCACAGCAGAAAGTCGTCAAAACAAACACACTCTATGATGACTGAGGACCTTGACTCCAGTGAAGAAAGTGATCCTTCCACTTTTGATACTGTGAAGATACTAACTTTCAGTAATGAACCAAAGAGAACGCAGGCTTTCTGCAAGGTACAATTCCGAATACCAGGAATTAAAATGCACAAAGAAAGAAACATTCGGTTCAAGATAGACACAGGTGCCCAAGGTAACACTGAATATTCAGACAGATCATGCCTGACAAGGTGGATGAGCAAGGATTTCCCACAAGGGATGTAAAACGTAGGAGTGGCAGGACAAAGCTAAGAGCTTACAATGGAACAAGTATAGACTGTTTTGGAGCAGTAACACTTGAATGTTCATATAGAGGCTCAGAATGGACATCGTCAACATTTTACTTGGTAGATGTTGAAGGACCTGCAATTTTGGGTTTACCAATGTGCGAAAAGCTGAGTGTGGTAACTATTAACAACATTAAAGAGGATATAGGTTTTGCAGATGCTCTCAGCAGACTACCAAACCCCAACAAGACAGCAGATCTTACCCCAAACATCAAAGTTGATTTTGTCAAGTTTAGCGGTAATCGGCTTGAACACATCAGAGAAGACACAATGAGAGATCCTATCCTTAACTCTCTCAAAGAACTGATATACCATGGATGGCCAAGCTCTATCAGGGAAGTTCCAACACACACCCGTCCATACTACTCTATGAGGGACGAGTTAAGCATCGAAGATGGTCTGATCCTTAAAGGAGATCGCATTATTATACCAGAAACACTACGCGATATCATCCTTAAACAGCTCCATAATAGTCACCTTGGTATTGTGAAGACACAACTGAGAGCAAAGAAAGATGTTTACTGGCCACAGATAAACAAGGACATAGAAACACTATGTAAAAACTGTTCAATTTGCCAAGAACATGCAAATAGGCATTGCAGAGAACCTCTCATACCATCAGACATACCATTGAGCCCTTGGAGCATTATAGGAACTGATGTTTTCTCAATCGACAATAATGACTATCTTATTATTGCTGATTACTACAGCAAATTTCCCATCATTGAGAAACTTCCACAACCCTCACCATCAGCTGTTATTGCAGACATTACAAAGAAGTATTGCAGCATGTTTGGCATCCCAGATGAAATTAGATCAGACAACGGTCCACATTTCTCAGGTCAAGCATACAGAAACTTCACTAAGGACTGGAAGATCAAACACACAACATCATCACCTAGATACCCTAAATCTAATGGTTTCATTGAGAGACAGATACAAACTATCATGAAGAAAACAAGAACAGAGGATGTACACCTAGCACTCTTGAGATGGAGAACAACACCGATAGACAGTAAGATCGACAGTCCAGCAGAACTTATGTTTGATAGAAGAATTAAAGACCTTCTACCATCTAAGGTCCACTTCCGTCCACAACATAGAGACAGCACATATGATCAACTTCAGCATCGTCAGCAAGTTCAGAAATCCAACTATGACAAATGTGCTAAAGACTTACCACCATTATATCCTGGTCAGCATGTGACTACCTACAACCACAACAATGACACATGGTCAAAAGCAACAATCATTTCCAGAAACCCTGAACCCAGGAGCTGTACTTTAAGACCAGACAGCAGCAGCAACCTCCTGAGGCGAAACAGAGTAGACATAAGAGAAATCCCACAGAATACAACAGAACAGAGAATTCCCATGCTTTCAACAGACAATGCAGTAACTCCAGACTTTGGTGCCCCACAAAACCAACAAGCGCCAAGGCCGAAATCACAACCAACTCAAGCTAAACCAGGGACTTCCGCAGAACCACCAGCACTTTACACCACTCGTTCTGGCCGTACAGTGACACCTCCCAGCCGATACAGACAGTGACATATATATACTCACACTGAGCATTACACATACTTATCCTTTCTCACATGAAACATTTTGTTGGAAATGTTTGCACACATTTTTTTTTTTTCAAAAAAGGGGGGATGTAATATAATATGATACATTAATAATACGAACCACACATTGTAATAATATGCGAATCTTCACATGTACGATATTCTGTAAATAAACATGGCTACGAATTGAACATGCTTTTACTGAGTCCCTTCTGAAACGTGTGTGCTTGTGTAGATGACGAGGTAATGATTATATACATACATCATAACATTACAACTGGCACATGAAAGGAGGGCATTAACATGAATATCGGAATTACCTGAATGGTCAGGCCTATTGAAATGAAGGGCCACCGGCAAATTTTTGCCATGATAGATGTCATTCAAGTGCTCACGAAACCTGTCTGCCAAACGCCTGCCAGTTTTACCAATATATTTAATGCCACACCTCTTGCAGGTGATAGAATAAATCAGGTTTTTGGATTCGCACGTGAAAGACTCTCTAATTTTAAATTTTCCTTTCGGAAAAATGACTGTCTGAGTTTGGAGTACAAACGGACAGCTCTTACATATCCGGCGTTGGCACGGTTTAGTACCAAAGTATGAATGGCTAGTATGTCACAAGCGACTGTGTACAAGAGTATCCCTAAAATCCCTATTCCTACGATATGCTACCAAAGATGTATCATGAAACAACTCTTTGGTATCAGGATCAGAGTGGAGAATAGGCAGATGTCGAAACAAAATTCTCTTCACCGCCAGACAGTGAGGATGGAAAGTTAGAACCAGTTTGAGTCTGTCAGATTGGACAGAAGGTTTAGTAGTGAATGCCGTCTGACGAGTGACGCGTGTGATACGATTAAGAGCATCAGATAAAACACGTTCTGGATAAAGACGTCGGCGAAAGAACTCGAGGATCTCTTGAGCTCGCTGATGAAAATCATCGTCATCATGACATAACCGATGCAAGCGAAGAAGTTGAGAAAAGGGAATGGAATTTTTACAACTAAGAGGATGCGATGAAGTATAAAGATAGAAACCATGAGCGTCAGTAGCCTTATAATAGACAGACGTTTTAAAGCAAGTATAGCTAATAGTCACAGTGATGTCAAGGAAGTTCACTGAAGTCGTAGAGATTTCAGAAGTGAATTTGATGGCAGGATTGAAATTACCAACATAGTCAATAAATCGATGGAGGTCTACCCTAGACATGTCTGTAATGCCAATGAGATTATATATGGATATGACTTGTCTCTGCCATCAATGGTACCTATACCTTGTAGGGGTATGGCAGCTTGTGTACCCTGATAATCCCCAGAGCTATGCCAGTGGGAGTTTTTCTCCTGGTAGGTTCAACCAAGCTGGACTGGTCTGCGTGGGTAGGGGTCAGACAAAACTGGTACCCTGGTCCTCCAGGTTGGGGGTTTTAGCACAGGGCCGACACCTCTGTCTATGTAAAACATCACACATGTTACGGAAACGGCAAGAAATGAAAAAACTTTGCTGCGGGACGGACATCCGGAGTCTCAGGCTCGAATGACTGACAGTGGTGAAAGCCGAAAGGAAACCACTGGCATTAAAACGGATGCCCTGACCGCAAAACACGAAACCAGAATCAGTTTTTGGAACATCAGAACTATGAATGAGGCAGGAAAGCTGAGACAGATCACAGCAGAGATGAGGAATTACAAACTACATATCCTGGGAATAAGCGAGAGCAGATGGACAGGGATGGGGAGAGTGAAAACAGCTACAGGAGAAACAGTACTTTATTCTGGTAGAGAGGATGGTCAGCACAACGAAGGTGTAGCCATTATCCTGAAGAAAGGAATGGAAAGGTCTTTACTGGAATGGAAACCCATTAACAACAGACTAATAAGCGCAAGAATGAGAGGGAGATTCACCAACACCACAATTATACAATGCTATGCACCAACAAACGACAGCGATGAAGAGATCAAGGACGAGTTCTATCAACAGGTACAAAACGAAATGAAAACTGTACCCAGGTACGATCTTATTATAGTTATGGGAGACCTAAATGCGAAAGTTTGAACACACAATAATTATAACTAAAGAGTAATGGGGAAATGCGGTAGTGGAACAGTAAATGAAAATGGAGACAAATTAATAAGCTTCTGCATTATTAACAACCTGGTCATTGGAGGAACACTTTTTCAACACAAAGAAGTGCACAAGTTAACATGAGAATCACCAAACGGACGAGACGAAAACCAGATAGATCACATAATGATCAATGGCAGATGGAGACATGCACTACAAGACGTGAAAGTAAGAAGAGGCGCAGATGTGGGAAGTGATCATCACCTAGTAGTAGCAAGACTGAAGGTAAAACTCAGAGCTGCTGGACCAGTTGCAATCAAACAGAAAAGACACAACATCATGAAACTGAAGGATCCCCTCACCAGAAAAGCTTTCGTGGTCGACGTAAAGAGAAGATATGAGATTACCAAAAGCAAGGAAAGAACAGAGACCAATGATGTAGACCAGAGATTAAACGCCATCTCAACAATATACAAAGAAAGCAGCAAGTCATGCTTGGGATTCCAGGAAAGAAAGAGCCAAGACTGGATAACACCAGAAACGTTAAACACCATAGCGAAGAGAAAGGAAATGAAAAGAAAGAAAGCAGAAGCTAAGTCTCCCAGGTTAAAGGCACTATAAAGTGAACAGTACAGTCAGCTGGACAAGGAAGTAAAACGTCAAACTCGTGCCAACAAAAGGGCATTTCTGGATGACCTTGCAAGACAGGCAGAAGAGGCAGCACTGAGAAATGAACAAAGCACAGTTTATAAAATAACTAAAGCTATCAGTGGAAAACGAGGTGCAAACAACATAACGTTAGTAAGAGACAAGCAAGGAAATCTCATCACCACAGCACAGGGGCAGGAAACAAGATGGGAAGAGCACTTCAGAGAAACACTGAATAAGGAACCACCAGAGACTCAGCTGAATGTTCCTGAGGCTGAAAGTGACTTAAACGTAAATACTCACATTCCGCGTAAAGAAGAACTCATCCCAGCTATCAAAGGGCTAAAAAATGGAAAAGTGCCTGGCCACGACAATCTAAATGCTGAGCTATTCTTCTCTTTCTTCTTCTTCATTCTCCTGAAAAAGACGTTGGTTGCGTTGTGTCCGTTTACAGCGAAGCTGCGATATTTGCGCCTATCGGCCGACACATCCGACTTCAGCACGGCATTTTTGGGACCGGGTTAGCCTTCCCTCTTCG
This sequence comes from Oreohelix idahoensis, assembly GCA_024509875.1. Lineage (NCBI taxonomy): Eukaryota > Metazoa > Mollusca > Gastropoda > Stylommatophora > Oreohelicidae > Oreohelix > Oreohelix idahoensis. The sequence continues at coordinate 9,460 of JAMPIV010016956.1, read as the reverse complement.
ATCCCTACTCACTCAGCCAGACTACAGTGATGCAGCCTCATTCCAGGACCACCACTTGGAGGTGGAATAGGGTCTTGGTCAGCTCTGGTTCGCTGACCCTGACACAAGCAGTCTAGCTATGGGTCGCTAACTGCATTTCTCACTGTTGACGCGTCTTAGGTCCTGAGCTATTCAAGACAGACCCTGAACTAGCAGCAGAACTATTAGAACCACTATTTGCACAAGTCTGGGAAACTGAGACAACACCAACAGAGTGGAGTAAAGGAATAATTGTCAAATTGCCCAAGAAGGGCGACCTTGCAGACTGCAACAATTGGAGAGGAATTACCCTCCTCTCAGTTCCCAGCAAAATACTAGGCAGGATAATCATCCAGAGGATTTCAAAAGCAGTTGACCATAAACTGAGGAAAGAACAAGCGGGCTTCAGAAAGAACAGAAGATGTGCAGATCATATATTTACCCTCAGGAACATTATAGAGCAGTGCTCAGAATGGCAGAGACAGCTGTACATTAACTTTAATGATTTTGAAAAGGCTTTCGACAGCATACACACGGACAGCCTATGGAAAATTCTGAGGGCTTATGGAATTCCCAACCGCATTGTTTCCATCATAAATAGACTGTATTCTAACTTTACGTGCAGTGTTGGATTGAGTAATGTAACTTTCGAAGTGAAAACAGGAGTACGACAGGGATGCCTCTTGTCAACAACATTATTTTTAACAGTCATAGACTGGGTGATGCGCCGGACAACAGAGGACAGTCCAAGAGGAATAAGATGGACAACATTTTCTACATCGGAAGATCTGGAATATGCAGATGACATCGCACTGCTAGCACATTCACATCAACACACCAGGAAAAAACGGATAGACTTAATAAGTATAGCCAGCAGGTGGGCTTGAACATCAATTTAAAGAAGACAGAAGTCATGACGCTCAATGTGAGCAACCCTGAGCCCATATCAGTAAGGAATCAACAGCTGGAACAGACAGATGCCTTCACATACCTAGGATGCATAGTAACACCAGACGGTGGAGCAAGCAAGGACATCAACAACAGAATGAACAAAGCAAGAACAGCCTTTTTTATCCTAAACAACATCTGGAAGTCCTCTCAGTACAGCACAAGCACAAAATTAGGATTATATCAGAGCTGTGTGCTTTCTGTGCTTCTCTATGGCGCAGAAGGCTGGAGAGTTACAGAGAAGGAAATGTCGAAATTGTCCTCTTTTCACACAACATGCCTAAGGAAAATTCTCTGAACCTTCTGGCCAAACACCATCAGCAACCAAGAACTGCTTATTCGGAGTAACCAGGAAAACATGCACACCATCATAGCTGGCAGACGCTGGAATTGGGTTGGCCACGTCCTCAGAAGCGACCCTGATACCATCATAAGAACAGCTATGCTATGGACTCCCGAGGAAAAGCGAAAGAGAGGCTGACCAAAAACAACTTGGCGGAGAACTGTGGAAGCTGAGATGCAAAGAATGAACCAGAGTTGGGGCACTGTACGAAGGATGGCCGCCTAACGAGCAAAGTGGAACCAGTTTGTTGCTGCCTTACAAGACGCCACCAGGCGTGATGGCCGCTGACTGCTTTGACGGTTGGCGGTTATGGATCAAAGAAGAAAGATTACTTGTCTATTCACACAATATCCCCAGAAATCACATTGGTATTATATACATTACAGTGATATTATAGTGTATACTTTACCTGAATTACAATGTCTCTGCTTTTCTGACAATAAGTTAAAAAGTCTTTTTCTTCGTATGACTTGCATCTTCACACATAAATTGATCTAATGTTCGTATGTTTCTGCACTTATCTGGGTGCTCCTTAAATGATGGTGACAATGTTGGTTGACTCCACACGGCTATATAGACTCGGCTGATCTTCCCATGTATTAGGGATACCAGCACAATCAGGTGGACCAGCTTTAGTGCTCCATGTCGCTATGCGGGAAAACACTTGGGTTCTCACTTCTGGCTTAAGTTCTATAGGTATGACGGAAACCTGAAACAACATAAAGTCTGTGGCTAGCCTCTTCCTAAGAGTTCCCATAGACTAATGTATGGTTGTTCAGTGTCATCAGTAATGCATGTGTATGAATGCGCACATGTGTTTCTGGTTACATTGTCAGTAGTACAGATGTCTACTTGCAAACACAAATTCAAATGATATGATTACAACTGTACATAATATTATATCATCCATTTACATCAAATTATGTTACATAGTCCTTTATTACATCTGCTATCTTTCCATTCAGCTCTGGAAATGTGCAGTAGTGGTCTATTACAAACAGAAAGATCCTGACATTTATGACGTATTATATACATTATTGTCATCTGGTGTGGTTTCCACTTTCCCTCCATCTTATTCTTCTATTAGACATTACATAGCACGATTGATCAATGAAGTGACATATTTAAATTTATTATGTATTTACAAAATAGGAATAGTACCCCTACTCACCCTCTGGTCTTGTCAGAAACACACTAGCAAGACAAATTCTGGCAAGGGCAGGCTATCCCAAATACTCAATGGTGAAGGAATACGTGACTCCTCTCTCCTTTTGTCCTCTGCGTTCTCTGATTTCGTGTGTGCCCTCCCACTTTGTTGTTGTTCTTTTGAAAAGGTGATGGGTGGAGAGCGATCACATAACAGCTGACCATTATTGCTTCTTCTCGTTCCATCTTGGTCTACCCTGTTCAACCTGAAAATTGGTTATAATTGGGGTATTTAGTGTCATTTTATTTACTTATTTTGTATTAAATTTAAATAACTATTGTCTTCTGCAGTTGCTGATTTTAATTTATATTAGTAATGTTCATTTTATTTTCGCTTTTGTATTGTTTATAGATAACGATTGTCCTTTGCTCTTGGTTTTAATTTGTATTAGTATTTGTTCTTTTTGAGTTCGTGTTTTTTTTAACGTTGTCTTTCCTTGTTCTATGAGTATTTAATAAGTTTGCTAATTTCTTCTGTTTTGTTGGTTGTTTTATTTTTATTAATGATTTGTTAGTTTTTGTTGCTAAATTTCCATTTGGTTGAATGTCTTTTCTAAAGTATTATTTGTATTGTTGTTAATATTGTCACTGTTATTAACCTTATATGTTTTCCTTTGTTTTATGTATATATAAGTATTGATTGGGCGTCCCCTGGGGCATCTATACTTAAAACCTTATCCGCTGTCATATCAATATTGTGATTTATATAGTAAGTTTTTAATTCAAGCCTTTGTTGTTCGTACTTTTTACAGTTTATCCGGTAGGGGTCTATGTCATTTTCTTCCTGACATTCTTGGCAGTATGGTTCCTTAATCATAAAGTACGCTGCAGCGAGACGGAGACGACACAGCTTTTTGTTCGAGGGTACATTTAGTTCTTCTCTGACCTGGCACGTCCTTGTTGGTTCTTTCAGCAGTTTGAACGGGTGTCTGCATTTTCTATTGTTCTTTCATGTTGTCTTCCATTCCTCATGTATAGTTAGCTTCACTTGGCTCTTAATCTCCGAACTTCACAGTTCTGCTCTTTTGTTTTTGCTTGTTCTTTCATACTTGGCGTTCTGGTCTGCCAACTCGTTACCAGCTATACCTATGTATGCTGGAACTGACATTAGCCAGACACTACATCCTGTTCCCTAGGGATGTATTAATTGCAATACTTTCTTCCTTTACGTCTGACCGGCTTCATTTACCTGGGTGTTCTAGTGCTTGTAGTGATGATAGTGAGTCTGTTAATATCGTATCAGCTTCTGGTGGGTTATCTTCGATTATTTCTGAACCTTTTTAGAATTGCTACCGTCTCTGCGGTAAAATTCTAAGCCCCTTCAGTTACTCTGTAGCTCTTCTTAATTCCCCACTGTGGTATTACTACTCCTGCACCTAGTTCCATACTATCACCCTTGGATCCATCAGTGTAGTCTACCAGACTTTGTTTTGTAAGTTGATTTATGAACTTTCTACTTGTCGTTTTTGCTTCCTTATCTTCTATGTTTTGTTTGATCTTTTCAGTAAATGGGTAGTCTTTGATTGGTTTTTAGCTCCCAGGGTGGTATTGTGCTTCTTTATTTATTACTATTATTAATAGTTTTTGACAGTTCTTTGTACTGTGTTAGATCTTCTATAGTTCTCGACCCTTTTGGATATCTTTCTTTATTTAAGGGGACGTCCCATATACTTGGTTGGTTTTTGACAAATGCTTTATGTGCTGGTTGGGTCACTTCTTGTGCTACTTTACTACAATTAATAATGTAATCTTAGTTCTTTCCGTCTTAGACCAAGGTGCAGTATGCCAAGAGCTACTGTTAGTGCTTCTACTAGTGTTGATATAAATGTACCTGTAATGGTTCTCATGGCTGCATTTTGAATTCTGTCTAGTTTTGCTTTGTTGGAAGCTACAGCTGAGTCATAGACTGTGCTGGCATAATCAAGTTTCACCCTGTTGAAAGACGTGTAGAACATAAGCATTATTGTTTTGCTGGCCCCTAATCTATCTATCTATCTATATATCTATATATCTATATATCTATCTATCTATCTATCTATCTATCTATCTATCTATCTATCTATCTATCTATCTATCTATCTATCTATCTATCTATCTATCTATCTATCTATCTATCTATCTATCTATCTATCTATTTATCTATCTATCTATATATTAATGTTTATTTTTATTTTTATTTATTTTATTTTTACATTCATTATTATTATTATTATTCTTTTTTAATGTTAAAAACGTACTTTAATTATGCTGATTATTGCAAATGTAATATTACTTTTATAATGATAAATGCCTTAATTATGCTTATAGTAAATGTGAGGATGAAAGGATATAGTATATATGATGAGAGAGAGAGGAAGGGCAGAATGTCAGATGGGCCTGCGTGCCCAATTCTTAACCCTTTGAAAATAAAGTTCGTTCGTTCGTTCGTTCCATTATCTTTTACTTTCCTTAGTATATTTAGGTGTCCCCTACAGCTTTCTACTAAATTGTCTATATGTTTATTCTAATTTAGTTGTTTATCTAAAGTTATGCCCAGAAATCTTGTTGTAGAGGATGTACATATTTTCTGTTCTTTAATGGTTATATTGATTTTGATGTTTTTATTTTTAATTTCCTTTGCTGAATATCATACCTACTATTTTGTTTACATTAATTTGGAATTCCCAACTTTTTATCCACTCTGAAACTTTGTCTATTTGTTTTTGAAAATTTTGGTAAACATGGTCCAACTTTTTTCCAGATCGCCAAATGGCACAGTCATCTGCAAATTGTGACATTGCATTCTTAATGTCGTTAAATTCATCTGCTAAATCATTTACAGCTATAGTGAAAATTAAAGGTGAAATCACTGATCCCTGAGGAATCCCATTCTGTAGTTCATATTTCTGAATTATCATTATTCGCCTGTACAGCAAAATACTTCTTCTTTCTTCTTCTTTGATTCTTTGCCGCCAACCGTCAAAGCAGTCAGTGGCTATCACGCCTAGTGGAATCTTGTAGGGCAATAACAAATTGATTCCACTTTGCTCGGTCGGCGGCCATCCTTCGTACAGTGCCCCAACTCTGGTTCATTATTTGCATCTCAGCCTCCACAGTCCTCCGCCAGGTTGTTTTTGGTCGGCCTCTCTTTCGTTTTCCCTCAGGGGTCCATAGCATAGCTGTTCTTGTGATGGCATCGGGGTCTCTTCTGAGGACATGGCCAACCCAGCTCCAGCGTCTGCCAGCTATGATGGTGTGCATGTCCTCTTGCTTACTCCGAGTAAGCAGATCTTTGTTGGTGATGGTATTCGGCCAAAAGATTCGGTGAATTTTTCTTAGGCATGTTGTGTGAAAAGAGGACAATTTCGACATTTCCTTCTCTGTAACTCTCCAGTGTAGTGATCAAACAAGCCGTTAAAAGGTTAAAAAATTTTAAAGCTGCTGGAGTTGACGAAATTTCAGGGGAAATGATTAAAGCAGTTAATGACAACAACCTCTTGAGAATTTTAGATATTATAAATGAAGTATGGAGAGAAGAACAACCACCACAACAATGGAAAGACAGTATTATTGTAAAGTTACCGAAGAAAGGTGATCTATCAGACTGTAATAACTGGCGTGGTATATCTCTATTATCAGTACCTGGAAAATTATTATGTTGCATGATGTTATAAAGACTTAAATTGCATGCTGACGAAAAGATCAGAGAAGAACAAGCAGGTTTCAGGCCGAAACGATCATGTATTGATCAAATATTCACACTAAGAACAATTATAGAAGAATCAGTGGAAAGGCAATCGCCACTTATTATCACCTTCGTCGATTTTCAAAAAGCCTTTGATAGTCTACACCGCCCATCATTGTGGAAGATACTTACAATCTATGGTTTTCCAACAAAATATGTAAATATAATCAAAGCGCTATATGACAATGCAAGATGTTGTGTTAGAACAAATAAAGGGAATACAGAATGGTTTACAGTAGAAACAGGGTGAAACAAGGCTGTATTATGTCACCACTACTTTTTGGAATAGCTATTGATTGGGTTATGAGAAACTATACCCACAATGAACAATTGGGTATAAAATGGACAAATGGAAAATTCCTGGGGGACCTGGATTTCGCAGATGATGTAGCATTCTTAAGTTCAACACCAAGACAATCCCAGAAGCAATAAATAATTTGTGTCATCTCTCGGTTAAAATAGGTCTCCAAATAAATGCCTCTAAAACTAAAGCTATGAACTTTTCTAACGAGACCTTTGATATCATCTTGAACGGGGAAAAACTACAGAAAGTTGAAAGTTTCAATTATTTAGGCAGTAAAATGACCCAGGATGGTGACACAACAAGAGAAATCCATACTAGAATTGCTTTGGCAGCTAGCGCCTTCAATAGATTATCTAACATTTGGAAATTACGATCATTGAATATACATACCAAGCTTCGTCTGTTTAATTCAAATGTTATCTCAGTATTAACATACGGCTGTGAGAGTTGGAAAATAACAAAATCATTGGAGAACAAGCTGAATACATTCGAGAACAAATGTCTTAGAAAACTCATGAACATCAGTTGGAAAGAATTCAAGACTAATCGACAAATAAGAGAAGACTCTAGGCAGAAATATGTCTCCGACTATATAAGGAAAAGACGATGGTCATATATCGGTCATGTCCTACGAATGCAAAACAACAGAATACCACTACAGGCGCTCACTTGGGTTCCTGGGGGTAAGAGGAAAAAAGGAAGACCAAAAGAAACACTCAGAAGAACAATAATAAGAGAAGGAAGAACGTTGGGCCTAAATAATGTGCAAGAGCTAAGAGGAGTGGCGTCACAACGAACAACCTGGAGAGCACTGGTTTCTGCCTTATGCGCCGTGTTTGGTGCTTAAAGAATTTATTATTATTATTAACTCTCCAGCATTCTGCACCATAGAGAAGCACAGAAAGCACACAGCTCTGATATAATCTTAATTTTATGCTTGTGCTGTATTGAGAGGACTTCCAGATGTTGTTTAGGATAAAAAAGGCTGTTCTTGTCTTACTCATTCTGATGTTGATGTCTTTACATGCCCTGCCGTCTGGTGTTACTATGCATCCTAGGTATGTGAAGGTGTCTGTCTGTACCAGTTGCTGATTCCTTACTGATATGGGCTCAGGGTTGCTCACATTGAGCGTCATGACCTCTGACTTCTTTAAATTGATGTTCAAGCCCACCTGCTGGCTAAACTTATTAAGTCTATCCGTTTTTTCTTGGATGTGTTGATGTGAATGTGCTAGTAGTGCAATGTCATCTGCATATTCCAGATCTTCCAATGTAGAAAATGTAGTCCATCTTATTCCTCTTGGACTGCCCTCTGTCTTCTGGCGCATATCCCAATCTATGACGAGAGAATTAGCATGAATAAATCAGCAGTGCTTGCTGTGGTGGTTTGTAGTGAAATTGACCGAGATACAACGGTAAAATACTCCAAAGATAACATTTAAGGATAAAAAACATAATGCGTAAGCTGCTGATGTACATGATCGCCTAGACCGCGGGTCATCATCCTCTATAAATTTTGCCTTGCTAGACAGGAGGGGAACGGAGGATCAAAAAGGAAAAAATATGACTGGAAAGATTGCGTAGCAAGGCTAAGGAGACGCAATTGGGGGGGATGGAGGAAAGTAGAAAATTCACGGCCCCCAGATTGACACGAGGTACGGAAATGGACGCTGTGGCGATGCGAAGATTTTGATTTGAATTGAGCGGCAGAACGCGGGTGGTAGGAAAATTACAAAAATTTAAAAAGTAAGTTTTCTTAATATTAATGTTAGGAATATAAAAATTAGCTGGCCGGATGGCCTATTCTGAGCAGTGAACTAATATGATCTTAATTTTACAAACGGATAGATAATATTGAAGATAATGACAAAAGACAGTGTAGTTCACATCATCGCTAGACTATATTGAATCTAAAAGTGTCACAATTTGCACACAAAAACACGACCTTGGGAACAGGTGTTCAAAGTTACTTATTATGGAGGAGAGGGGTTTTGAGCGGTAGCTGTGTCTAAATATAACTTTTTACGACAAAATTTTAAGGGGAGAGAAAGGTTGCTTCAAAAATCAAGCACATTTTTTTTTGAAACACAAGTAGAGACGGACAGACTAACAGATAACCATCCATACTTGACTGAAGCATGACTGAAATGACTTTAGTGTAGAAATTTGAAATTAAAAATAAACCTTGGCAGTGATTGGCCACAGACAATCATATCATTAGCGCTCAGAGCGCATTTGGGGTCATTCTTCAATAATTGTTCAGTGTTAGACACAGATTTTAAAGTGTGGTGTGTTCCCATATGAAAGACAGTGAATAAATTTAGGGACGCCATACTATAGCCAGCAGCTCAGCTGAGTTTTGCTAGCAATTCTGTGTTATGTATTCTTAATCTGGTAAGATTGAAATTATTTCTTTATATATTTTGAATATTGTTTCATGTTCGAGTGATTTGATACTGCCATATCATAATATAGCCTTACAAACCAGTAGGGATTTTGCTCTAGACCCCCCGCCCAAGTCAGGGTCTAGGGACCAACAAGGTACATAAACTACAGCAAGGATTATGCAAGATATATCAAGCGTTGAAACAGATTACCTATCTTCTTTTAGGGCCAACAACTAATAAATATTTTTCAGAATCTATAGTCTGGGAGGATCTATCTGAGGTAACCCCACCATGGTAACTGTGCTGTTTGGTCAGAGAGATCTGACCTGTCTGTATGATGTGGTTGTTGTGTCAGTGTGGTGTCCAGACGTGGGTATAGAATAGATTTTGACACATAGCCCATACTTTGATTGCAGAGCTGTGAGTTTTCTATCGACAACAAAGCAGAGTCTATCCGGTGGGTGACTTTACTCGAGTGTATCTGTGCAGTTCTTGTGACAGAGACCACCATTATTGTCCACCAGCACGGA
>JAMPIV010016955.1:0-73161 GCA_024509875.1 Oreohelix idahoensis | reverse complement strand
CCCTGAGTATTTTAGATGCCGAACTCTTGGACCTTCCCTCATTTAGTTTCTTCTTTCTTACCCACTAGATCTTTCGTAGGGCACCTCATTATTTGTTTTCATCTACTTTCCTAATTTGAGATACGGACCTCCATTCCCTTTCTCCTATTATATCCACATTTTTCAAAGGAGAGCCTCTATAATCTTTCTTCCTTAAAAATATACTAAAATCTAAACAGTTATAACTAACACAAATAATTAACAACTGTGAATAATCAATTGTCTCTTTATATATTTTTCATTACCCTGTTTGGTACTGCAGGTAACATAGAGCGTTGGAGATAAGGCACTATTGATTGAATGTATTGAGGCTTTTGAGAAGCATGGTGACATATATTTATTAGAAAGAAATGGGGGGGGGGGCGGGGGGGGGGGGGGGAAGGCGGGGGGGATTTGATATTTTGGCCATGTAAGAAGGCATAACACCTTACTGAAGACCATAATAGAAGGGAAAGTTGAAGACAAACGTGCTAGAGGAAGACAGCGCTGTAAGTGGGTAGATAACATCACGAGATGGATAGGAAAGAGTCTACCAGAGTGCACCATCAAAGACAGAAAGCGTCGGAGATCCCTTGCAGCCGAAATTCGCTGTGGAGATAGCAGCTGATGATGATGGTAAACCAGCAGTCAAAAATACTAAGTGGTTCTTAACGCCCCACAAGGAAAGTTCTGCAGCTGAAGGCACGGAACAAGAACACGTGGCATAGGTTTGTTGAAGGCCTGCGCCCCCTTAGGGCGTTGAAGGGGGGGGGGGGATGATGATGATTTATTCACCACAAATGAAACAAACCACAACTGCCTGAATATACCACCACTAATGGAAGAAAACCACCTCATCACGAACAAACCACCGCCCCCAGGAATATTTTGTTAAAAGGGTTTTGTGAAATAATAATGTCACGTTGACCTGCCTCCTACACATTCTTCATCCCCCCCCCCCCCTTTTTTTTTTTTTTTTTTTTTGTTGTTTGTTTGTTGTTGTCTTCCACAAAACCAGAAAGATAAAACATTCGTAGTCCCGTCGAGAAATTCAAGATGTCTAGCTAAGTAAGCTTATAAATATCCGGCTCTGTGTTCACACGCTAGGAAAAGGACACAGAAGTATAGGCGATCTCAAATTACCCAGAAGTCCGTCCGTCTGTAGCTAGGGTTAACGTTACAGGTCGTGATAACTTGGAACGAATTTAATTAAATTATGAAAGATGAAGTGAGCCTGGGAGAACGAGAAAATTCTCAGTAATGTTTTAATTTGAAGAAGTTAATCTGCCAGCGTTTGAATTTGTTGAATAATATAATGAGTGAGTTGGCGTTTTTAAAATTACGCGGTGCTCGCTTGTGTTCGTGTGTTAGTACACTTTTTGTGTCAGAAGCATAACAGAAGTTCAGAGATGAGAAGAAGCTTTAGATGGATAGGACACATATTAAGGAAAACTTTTGATAGCAGTATCCAGTGGTCTTTATTCCAGGAGTCCCCAGGGTAGGAGAGGTAGAGAGAGACGAAGGAACACATGGAGAGAAGATCTAGGTCACTCTACCTAGGAGTAGCAACGCTGTTGACAATACTAAGCTCTGAAAAGGACTGCTAGTATCAATCCGCTAGCATGGCTAAATCCTGATAAAGTCTAGTCCTGAAAAACACAGCTAGTTACTAGGGTTGTGTAGTCGGCCCTAAAATGTTCTGACTGCGACTCCGGCGAATACAGTTTTTTACTAGTCATATATAAGGCATAAATATCGTAGTCTGAGTCAGGCCATTTGTTTTTACCGATAACGACTACACTAAAAAAGGATCGACTACGACTCCGAGGCACTGCTAGCTACGGCGACACTGCCCCAGCATTGTGTGGTGGTGAACAAATTGATACAGAAATTACTATTACAACAACACATAAATGCTTTGGTACAGACTTCCTCCAAATGGCCCAGCTGCAGCGTAAGAAACAATAAGACCAAGTGATAATAGAAGTAAAACGAGAAACAATTAACGAGTGACCAAATTAGTAGACTAGGTTTATAATCAAGACCAAAAACAAAGAACAAGACGATCATTCGCCCCAGCATGTCGTAAGAGGCAACTAATATGACGGTGTACATGGGAGCGGATAACCTCATCCTTGTAAAACAAAAAGCTACAGCAACCACACCTGCAAGTAGAACATCAATGCTATGTTGAAGGCTTGCTACAAAAGGATCAACTTTATTGATTGCCCCATGCTCTGTAGGGAACGAGAATTAAACGAAATAGAGGCCTAAATGAAATGAAACATTAGTGGGGATACGTAATTGCACGACTTGAATATGGAGACGGCAATTCACCTTAATCGTAGCGCCTGTGTATTCATATGTATACGCGGTCAACCATGTGTATTCCTTCGTAGCTTAGAAATGTCTATACGCCCTTTATGTACGCCAGACTGTGTCAAAACGTGCATGGTGTGTAGCAACTCAGACTGTACAGTTTCGCAAAGCGTGTAGCGCGCTTCAACGAAAGACTTATCTCAAATCCGTGACGAGGTGACCTAAATTGTTGGCCCAAGTGTGTAGCATTTGAAACCCTCTATGGCCGCCTGCCCCGATTAGTCGAGCACTATTCCCCCTGCTTCCCCCCCGCTTCCCCCGCCCTTGTCATGCTTCAACAGAAGTTGGTCCCTCGTTCGTTTTGTTTGTTGGATTGTTTACACTGGAGCTCGCCTGCGTTCCTACCCTCCGTCTCTCCCGTTCTCTCTGTTTCTCATCGCCTCACGGTACAGGAGGGAAACAACACAACGCAGGCTGGTAACCTGAGAGGAGGGGAGAGAAAGAGAGAGAGAGAGGGGGGGGCATTCGCAGAACGGGGGAAATATTTTTTAGGTCTGGGTCATGGTGACATTGCACGCTTTTTTTTAACTTTATTTTTTGCCCCGCTTTTTTTATCTTCCTGCAACTGCAGCAAAAAACAGAAGATGAACTCTGACCCCCCCAGGCAAGGTGATTCTATTTGCGCAGAATGTGGTGTAAGGGATGGGGGAAGAGCTATTGCAATGACTTGGTTCTGTAATCTTCATGGATACCCCTACCCCGCTGCTTGAGGCTCCGCTAGGGATAGCTCGCTGTCTCACGTTAATTACGTTTTGTGTAAGAGCTGAACATGCATTCATTTGTATACAGCTTAAAAAAACTAATGTATCTCTCTCTCTCTCTCTCTCTCTCTCTCTCTCTCTCTCTCTCTCTCTCTCTCTCTCTCTCTCTCTCTCTCTCTCTCTGTGTCTGTCTGTCTGTCTGTCTGTCTGTCGCTACTTTACTGTTTCTCTCACACAGTATCTATTTGTATATTTTAGTCCTACTAATATAAATGAAACAAAAAATGGGTTTTGTATTGATATCTATCTATCTATCTATCTATCTATCTATCTATCTATCTATCTATCTATCTATCTATCTATCTATCTAGAGAGTCCGACATAGTTGTTAGAGCGATGGTCTCTCGCGGCAAAGGTGCAGGGTTCGATTCACGGTGTCGACACGCTAGTCTACCCAGCTGTAAATGGGTACCTGACTTTTCTCTTGAGTTAGGGAAGGAAAAGGCACCGAGGAAGGGAACTGGTCACCCCCACCTCTCGATGCTGGACCTAGTATAGTGAAGTCTCTAACACTTCACTTCTCTACGGCAGTATCTGCTATAATAATAATAAATTCTTTAAGCACCAAACCCGGCGCATAAGGCAGAAACCAGTGCTCTCCAGGTTGTTCGTTGTGACGCCACTCCTCTTAACTCTTGCACATTATTTAGGCCCAACGTTCTTCCTTCTCTTATTATTGTTCTTCTAAGTGTTTCTTTTGGTCTTCCTTTTTTCCTCTTACCCTCAGGAACCCAAGTGAGCGCCTGTAGTGGTATTCTGTTGTTTTGCATTCGTAGGACATGACCGATATATGACCATCGTCTTTTCCTTATATAGTCGGAGACATATTTCTGCTTAGAGTCTTCTCTTATTTGTCGATTAGTCTTGAATTCTTTCCAACTGATGTTCATGAGTTTTCTAAGACATTTGTTCTCGAATGTATTCAGCTTGTTCTCCAATGATTTTGTTATTTTCCAACTCTCACAGCCGTATGTTAACACTGAGATAACATTTGAATTAAACAGACGAAGCTTGGTATGTATATTCAATGATCGTAATTTCCAAATGTTAGATAATCTATTGAAGGCGCTAGCTGCCAAAGCAATTCTAGTATGGATTTCTCTTGTTGTGTCACCATCCTGAGTCATTTTACTGCCTAAATAATTGAAACTTTCAACTTTCTGTAGTTTTTCCCCGTTCAGGATGATATTAAAGGTCTCGTTAGAAAAGTTCATAACTTTAGTTTTAGAGGCATTTATTTGGAGACCTATTTTAACCGAAAGATGACACGAATTATTTACTGCTTCTTGGGATTGTCTGGGTGTTGAACTTGAGAATGCTAAATCATCTGCGAAATCCAGGTCCCCCAGGAATTTTCCATTTGTCCATTTTATACCTAATTGTTCATTGTTGGTATAGTTTCTCATAACCCAATCAATAGCTATTCCAAAAAGTAGTGGTGACATAATACAGCCTTGTTTCCCTCTGCTATGGGACTATCTTTATCTTTTTTATCTATCTATCTATCTATCTATCTATCTATCTATCTATCTATCTATCTATCTATCTATCTATCTATCTATCTATCTATCTATCTATCTATCTATCTATCTATCTATCTATCTATCTATCTGTCTGTCTGTCTGTCTGTCTGTCTGTCAATCTGTCTGTCTGTCTGTCCGTCCGTTCGTCCGTCCGTCCCTATCTATCTATCTATCTATCTATCTATCTATCTATCTATCTATCTATCTATCTATCTATCTATCTATCTATCTATCTATCTATCTATCTATCTGTCTGTCTGTCTGTCTGTCTGTCTGTCTGTCAATCTGTCTGTCTGTCTGTCCGTCCGTCCGTCCTTAACTGTCTGTCTATCTATCTATCTATCTATCTATCTATCTATCTATCTATCTATCTATCTATCTATCTATCTATCTATCTATCTATCTATCTATCTATCTATCTATCTATCTCTCTCTCTCTCTATCTCTCTCTATCTATCTATCTATCTATCTATCTATCTATCTATCTATCTATCTATCTATCTATCTATCTATCTATCTATCTATCTATCTGTCGTCAACTAATTTATCTACGTGTTCACCCATCTGACTCTCACCAGCGACAAGCCATACAAAAGCTACATTCCTCCATGTTACTAATTACTGTGATCAACTTCCACGCAGATCTGACCACGCTGCCATGCTTCTCGTTAACGTTCTCACAATTCTGTTTTCTCATGAGAAAAATTGATTTTTTTTTAATCAGTTCCCTTCTGTATTCTTTTTCCTGTTTTCTCATTTCTGTCTTTATTTATTTATCCTGCTTTCCTTATTGAGTGGTTTTTTTTTGGTAGTTTATTTATTTATTTACTTAATCGCTTAAATCTGTTACACAATCCTGTTTCATTCTCGAATGTAGGTTTAATGATGATGTTAGTGCTTTTCAACATATTTTGTTTCATGGTAATACTTAGTTTGTACTTTTCAACATATTTTATTTCAACTTTATAATTAGATACTGTGAACGTGAGTATGCTATTATTTTACCTTTACAACGTTGAATTCCTTGAATTGATGGGTAAAATGTATGTGAGAATAAATGACATCAGTATAAAAGACGAGAGAAAGGAAGGGCAGAATGTCAGACGGGCCTGCGTGCCCAATTCTCAACCCTTTGAAAATAAAGTTCGTTCGTTCGTTCTCTCTCTTTTTCTCTCTATTTTCTCTTTCTCTCTTTCTCTCTCTCCCTTCTCGTTCTTGTTTATTGTTTCTTCTTCTTCATCTCCTCCACCTCCTTCGTCTTCTTCTTTTTTTTTCTTCTTCTACTATCTATCTATCTATCTATCTATCTATCTATCTATCTATCTATCTATCTATCTATCTATCTATCTATCTATCTATCTATCTATCTATCTATCTATCTATCTATCTATCTATCTGTCTGTCTGTCTGTCTATATGCATGTCTGTCACTCTATCTGTCTGTCTATCTTTGCCTGTTACGTCTGTCTTTGCCTGTCTATCTGCTGTTAGGTCTGTCTTTGCCTGACTGTCTGCTGTTAGGTCTGTCTGTCTGTCTGTCTATCTTTCTTTGCCTGTCTGTCTGCTGTTAGGTCAGTCTATCTGTCTGACTAACCATCATCTACCTACCTGCCCATCTGTTTGTCTAATCGTGTCTGTCCATCGTGTATCTACCTGCTTGCCTATCTATTGTGCTATTATGTGTATGTGTATGTATGTATGTATGTGGTAACAGCCCTCATTAACGCTGTATGAATTTATGTAAATTTACTTAATATAGATTCTAATGATTCTCCTATATGTGTGTTGTATTTTATTATATCGTGTCAGTACATATCAGTGTATTTTCTGGAGAATAAAGATTCTGATATATATATATATATATATATATATATATATATATATATATATATATATATATATATATATATATATATATATATATATATATATATATATATATATATATATATATATATATATATATATATATATATATTCTTCTTCTTCTTCGATCCTTAACCGCCGACCGTCAAAGCAGTCAGTGGCCATCACGCCTAGTGGCGTCTTGTAGGGCAACAACAAAATGATTCCACTTTGCACGGTCGGTGGCCATCCTTCGTACAGTGCCCCAACTCTGGTTCATTCTTTGCATCTCAGCCTCCACAGTCCTCCGCCAAGTTGTTTTTGGTCGGCCTCTCTTTCGCTTTCCTTCAGGGGTCCAAAGCATAGCTGTTCTTGTGATGGCATCGGGGTCTCTTCTGAGGACATGACCAACCCAGCTCCAGCGTCTGCCAGCTATGATAGTATGCATGTCCTCTTGCTTGCTACGAGTAAGCAGATCTTGGTTGGTGATGGTATTCGGCCAAAAGATTCGGTGAATTTTTCTTAGGCATGTTGTGTGAAAAGAGGACAATTTTGACATTTCCTTCTCTGTGACTCTCCAGCATTCCGCACCATTGAGAAGCACAGAAAGCACGCAACTCTGATATAATCTTAATTTTGTGCTTGTGCTGTATTGGGAGGACTTCCAGATGTTGTTTAGGCTAAAGAAGGCTGTTCTTGCCTTATTCATTCTGATGTTGATGTCTTTGCCTGCCCCACCGTCTGGTGTTACTATGCTTCCTAGGCATGTGAAGGTATCTGTCTGTACCAGTTGCTGATTCCTTACTGATATGGGCTCAGGGTTGCTCACATTGAGCGTCATGACCTCAGACTTCTTTAAATTGATGTTCAAGCCCACCTGCTGGCTAAATTTATTAAGTCTATCCGTTTTTTCCTGGATGTGTTGATGTGAATGTGCCAGCAGTGCAATGTCATCTGCATATTCCAGATCTTCCAATGTTGAAAATGTAGTCCATCTTATTCCTCTTGGACTGCCCTCTGTTGTCTGGCGCATCACCCAGTCTATGACTGTTAAAAATAGAGTGGTTGATAAGGGGCATCCCTGTCGTACTCCTGTCTTCACCTCGAAGGTTAGGTTGCTCTGCCCAACACTACACGTAAAGTTGGCATAGAGTTGGCATATATATATATATATATATATATATATATATATATATATATATATATATATATATATATATATATATATATATATATATATACACACACAGTCATGCGCCGCTTAACGTCCACGATACGTTCTGTGAAATAGGACGTTATGCAATTTGGACGTTGTGCGAACACCATCCTTTATACTTAGCAAAGTTATATGGGATACCGTAGTGTACCTGGATTGACTAAATTGCCAAGATACTGTACACATAAAGTACTGTATTTCAACTAATGTACTGTATCTGGCAAGGTAATACTGTGCAGTACATGGGTTAAGTAGAAAAATGATGTAAAATACTGTATACTGTACATAGGCTAATATGTAATCTGTAGTTACCACAATTGGAGCTTGCAGGGCTAACGTAGAGTTGGGTGAGTCTGGAGGCTGTACAAGGTACTGAACTTTCACTAAATTACTTTATGTACACTATAATACACTGTACAGCTGTATGTACAATGAATACTTTTCTTACTTTTTGGAAAAGCACTTGTGTCATGCAGGCCTTTTTATTGGACCTGTAATAAACAGGTAAGGTGTTTTTATTAATGTTCTTGAAAGCACTGGGGTTTTCACTTTGCCAAATAACAAAAGACTTTAATTTGTAGCCAGCAACATTGCCTCCTAACAACACTGTCACACTGTCTTTAAAAGCCTTAAAGCCTGGCATTGACTTGGCCTTCTTATGGATGAAGGTCCTTTCAGGCATTCGTTTCCAGAATAAGGAGGTTTCGTCCATATTAAAAATTTGCTAGGGCAAATAACCTCCCTCTACAATTAGTTTATCTAGGGTTTCGACAAAATCTTCTGCTGCCGCAGCATCAGCACTCGCAGACTCACCACTCACTTTCACATTATGCAGCGAAAAACGTTGTTTGAAGCGCTTGAACCACCCAGAACTGGCACTAAACACGATATTGTTGTCTGGTCCTGCTTTTTCTTTAAGCATTTCGAACAAGCTTCGTGCCCTTAACAGTGATCGTCAACGTGCTGGGAGGGATTCGCTTCTGTGTTTGGTCCCCAATGGCTCTTTTTACAGACCCAGGACCAGCGATGCGACACTCTCTAACCCCTGGCAGACCTATTGTCTCAGCCTGTTCCTGTCGTACTGAACACATTTCTGACTTCCTCGACAGCTTTTTCCAGCCTATCGTTGAGAATCTTCCCTCCTTTGTCAAAGACACCAATCATGCTCTTACAACTTTTCCTCTATCCGACTCTCATCAGACCGCTCCTACCGTCTTTTCTCTTTTCTTGTTAGACGTCTGTTCTCTGTACACCTCTATTCCCCACTCTGATGGTCTCCGAGCTCTTCGGTTTTTTTTGACCAACGCACTTGCCCTTCTATATCCACTGTCACTCTTCTCCGTCTTGCTGAACTGGTCCTTCAACTGAATTCCTTTGAATTCAATGGTCAGTTTTTTGACCAAATTAGTGGTGTTGCCATGGGAACGAAGATGGGTCCTAGCTATGCCTGCCTGTTCATGGGCCACTTGGAACATCAGATATGGCAACAATACCCCGGTCCTTTCCCCGGGTTTTACCGCAGATATATCGATGATGGCATAGGTCTCACAGATATGTCTGAGACTGATTTATATCGCTTTATCGACTTTGTCAACCACTTTCACCCCACCATCAAGTTCACCTCCCTCGTCTCCACAGTATCTGTCAACTTCCTTGACATTACTATTTCTATCACGCCCTCCGGCCTTAATACCTCAGTATACTACAAGCCGACAGATGCCCACAGCTACCTCCTGTATACCTCTTCTCATCCTCGGGCCTGTCATGACTCCCTTCCTTTTTCACAACTTCTCCGCCTCCGCCGTTTGTGCCAAGACGACGATGACTTCCACTTCCGAGTAAATGAGATGTTGGATTTCTTCCGTAGCAGACTTTATCCGGAACATGTTCTCACCTCTGCTCTCCAACGTGTGTTCCCCATCTCTCGTCAGGAGGCCCTCATACCTCACTATAAATCCACTTCAGATAGAGTCAAATTAATCTTGACCCATCACCCTCACAGTACTGCTGTCAAACAGATCCTTTTCCGCCACCTCCCTATCCTCCAAGCAGAGCCTGCGACCCAAGAAGTATTCGGTGAAGCACCTTTGGTGGCATATAGACGCGACAAGAACTTGAAGGATCTTCTTGTTCACAGCCGTCTCCCAAAGGAGAATGCCACTCACTTTGGCACACTACCCTGTGGTCGGACACGATGTAACACGTGCAAGAATGTCATCTCAACCCAGAAGGTGTCCTTTCCTAAGGCTACGTACACCATCACTAGTAGCTTCACGTGTGAATCGCGTAATGTCATTTATACGATCATATGTAAACGTTGCTGCAAAACCTATATTTACCAAACAGGCAAACGACTTGGGGACAGATTCAGCTAGCACTTAAATGACATCTCTCAGCAAAAGTCCACACCAGTTGCCACACACTTCAATAGTCCTGACCACCATGGTCCCATCGACATCCAGGTCACTGCGATCCGATCCTGCTCCTCTGACACTGCCAGCCGAGAACAGCTTGAGAACCGTCTTATCCACCGCATGGGGTGTCTAAAACCAGCCGGTCTCAACACTTTCCACACCTTTGTCTGAGGTCACCCTTTCCTCTCTTGCTCTATTTTGACTCTTTCCACTCTTATCCTATTCTTCTATTTTTATGCCATCCTCCATAATATGTATGGATGTACACAGTTTCTAATTTGTCTTGATTTTTTATTTCATATTCATTTATCTCCCACTCATTCTGTCCTCTTCTATTTCCAGTCCCCACTTTTATTACGTTTGGGTAGTTTTTGTTCAGTTTCGTTTTTTAGTTTTTAGTTTCTTAGTATGTATTGTGTACATCCGGGGGCAGAAGTCACGTCCTTTTCAGCCAAGCGTCCATCAGATAGTGATAGGATTTCGATGCTTCGGCTTCAGGGAAGTACCTAGGTTTGATTTTTATATTTATTTAAGTTCTTATGTCTCCTATCTAGCCTTCACTTTCTTTCTTTTCCTGAAGAAGGCCTGGTGGCCATAACGTAGACTACTTTATTTGTCTTTTGTCCTCGTAAGACGAATCACCTTTTTTCGATTTTTTTTCAAACCCATCCATTGTACTCCACGTCTTACAGCAGTTCCCCTCAACTTCCAGGTCATTAGCAATTTTTCCAGATCTGATATAGGTCCCTCTCGCATTTTCGTAAGCTTTGTAGCTTTCAGTGGAGCCGATCCTTTAACAGCTTGGAGAATTTTTCCTTTGTTCTTAAGGATCGTCGTGACTGTCGAGTGCGACATGCCCAAATCACGAGCTATAGCATTCACTGGTTTTCCACCTTCGTGATGTTTAATTACCTTTTCTTTCACTTCCAAATTGATACTTTTCCTTTGTCTCCTGCTGCTATCACTAGAACTGGTTTTGCTGCGTTTGGGAGCCATGATGCACTTCACGGTAATGTTTTTTCTCGAAAGTTCACATTAAAATAACGATAATAATTACAGTACAGTACATACATAGGCCAGTAACGTGCGCGTTTATTATGACTATCAAGACATATGTACTGTATTATAGGTTATATATATATACTGTACCATTATACGCTTGGCATCGCAATCGCTTTGTACCGTATACAAGAGACATGAGATACACGTGTTGCGTGCGGGAAGCTGTTGCTTTCGCTACGTCCGGTTACATCCGCTTCGTCCTATTCTCCGATCGAGATTTCTGAACTCTATTTTAACCTTATGGGACCACAGACGTATGTGCGGTCGGACGTTGTGCGAACGGACGTTATGCGGCGCATGACTGTATATATATATCTTAGTGTGAGTGTCTGTATATATTTCTTTGTGATATCTGAGTGTGTGTGTGTGTGTATATAACTATTTATATACCTGCATTTGTGTGTCATATAATGCAATCTCTTTTGACTGCCTTCTTGTGTGTCGGTTCTTCTGTCTATTTGTGTCTTTCTTTTTATCTTTCTTTTCTTTCAATCTGATATTTTTGTTTTCTCTGTTGTACCGCCGACAAATCTTTCATCACGGTATCTGCTATTTCTGACACTGCGTGTGACCACCACATTTAATTAATCTTCCACACCTGTTGGCCGCCACTGGTATAGCTGTCTTCTGTCCTGACGTCTGTCTCACTGTGTCATGACATCGCTGAACTGTTAGTGCGTACAGGTGGACAATTATCTAGTGCAGCGATTCTCAAATTGTGTGGTTTCGCCTGGGTAGAAGACCATCTAACTCGTTGCTTAGCCTCACCCGCCAATTATTGGATCTGGTGTGACCTCCACCAACGTTGAGCCCGCTGGGCTGGGGAAGTCCTCTAGGGTTGCATGAAAATACAATAACCGCAAGGGTAAAAAGTGAAAACTCAAATCCCTGTGGTTCGAACGAAAGAATGGCGATCGAATGAACGAAAGAATGGCGATCGAATGAACGAAAGAATGGCGATCGAATGAACGAAAGAATGGCGATCGAATAAACGAAAGAATGGCGATCGAATGAACGAAAGAATGGCGATCGAATGAACGAAAGAATGGCGATCGAATGAACGAAAGAATGGCGATCGAATGAACGAAATAATGGCGATCGAATGAACGAAAGAATGTACGAACGAATGAGATCGGTGGGATTACCTAGGTTGTACTAAGAGGCAAAGAGATGGCAATGGAAGCGGTGGAGGAGGGACCATCTGAGCGCGTTGTTTGCTCATCTGTGATTGATGTGGTAAGTTGGGATTATATAAATAGTTATAGGGGACTTAGTGTACTGACTGAGATCAGCTGTGAAGGTATCTGTATCTAATAAGTGTGGTGTGTTACAGATGACCTTACTTTGCTACCACATTTAGACCTCAATCAGACTTATTCTGGAATATCGTGATGACTACGTTGAATGTCTAGGGTTATGATAGTGATGAAGTGTAAGTTCACAACAACCAACAGACAGATAAACACTTTTATTAAGATCCACAACACTTTACAACACTATGACAAGCACATACATATACCACTCTAGAAGACTAGCTTAAGTAAGTCAAGTGTTAACTTTTAAATTATGTATTAGTTTCTTTCAAGAATAGATATCCTGATCCAACCACAGAGTTAATCAGGAATCACAATCAAATGTAAACACAATGTTTATGTACAAAATTTATACAAAGGATCTTTGTCCTGACATATAATATTATTACAATATGTGTGTAGGGTTGTGATGTAGTATTATGAGGTAATACTGGCTTTTGAAGCTAGGTTGTTGTTTGTCATCACGACTTCATGTGTTTGTTACTGGTGGAAATAATATTGAAGGGATCACAGTTTCTTTTTCTTGGTAATACCATAACTGTCCCTCTTGATTTAGTATTACAGTCAATTTTAAGTTGGGTTATACAAGGGTGAGCTGCTCTGGCTGACGAATTCTTAACTTATATGTCGGTGGCAGGAAAACTGTCTCCTCTGCTCGCTTGCTTCTCAGTTATCTTGAAATACACCACTGGTCGATATCTTAGACAAGGAGTCTGCTGCCAGCCCTCTGGATCCAGCAAAACTCAGACCAGGTGCTGCTCTAATACTTCAGTACCACGGTCCCACAATTCAAGGAAATATACACAAGTAACGTTGACTGGCGATGAATTCTGGCACAATTTTGATCTGCATTATCCCAGGCTTTTATTAGAAAAATTTTAGCTTGGTCTCAACGCACTTGCTTCTCACAAAATTTATTTTCAAAACTGGCCTTGAACTGACGCTTCTATTTGCCTATATTGATCGTTTTAACCAATGAGACCATGTTTACAAGAGACTTTGAAAACTTGTCCTATCCTACACGTTGCCATTCACAACAATAATAGTATTTGCAGTTCGACTAATAAGGTTTCGCCTTACATATTACTACAGCCAATCAAATCGTATCTAACTTGTTGGCCTCATTTCCCCTAAAGCAGTGTTTTTCAAACATGCCATTATGAGCAGATATGATCTTGTGCTGTCAGACAACCCCACTATAGTATTTTGGCTATAATTTGTTAATTACTAGACTATTTGCGTAACACATAACATATTCTTTGTCAGCAAGTCCTAAGGCACCCAAATATATAAGTTTAATGGGGCTAAGTGGCTTCGTTCAAAATATGTATTTGCTTCTACCACCCGTTCACTTCCATACCAAGGGATGTCTTCTGTACTGTCAGACTAATGTCAGGAGCTTAGACATAAATCAGTAGAATGTCAGGTTTCCCAATAAGAGCTTAAACCTGTTTTCAAAACCTAACCTCGTATCGTTAGTGTTTTTTATTACTGTTTATTTGAAAAAATCAGGCCTGCATGCCTTTCGCGTGGGATTGGCGTTCACTTTTTAATCGCGAGACGACGTGGTACAATTGCATGCATTCCTCCGTGCATCTCTCTCTCTCTCTTCTAAGCCCGTCTGTCTTTTAGGTTAACGTAGTGTGTAGAATGACATTAATGTAGTATTATATCTAGGTCATTATGCAGTTTGCGTATCTCAAGGTTTTCTAAGAAACACAGTACCAGTTTTATTTTTAGAAACGCGTGTATGATGCTGTAGGCTTTTACTATCGTACGTGGAAGCGTTACAGTTATGCAGACGAAGTAGAAAAAGGGGATCTCTGGTTCAGCCATTATGGCGTTCTACAACACAGGCGTACGCTATTGTGAAAGCCTAGTCTTTCACCATTCTTCTTTCTTTTGTATTATTTCGTTCTACTTTACATTTATTTTCTAATTTATATATGTGGATTAGAATTTTTCACCACAAATTCTCCCCCCTTAAAACAGACATCATATGTCAATCCATAATTCTATATACACATAGAGAAATTTAATATTATTCCTGGTGATCACTGTGATTCTCATCACACGGATGGCGGCTTAGAAAATCAGCACCCAGGTTAGTTTTTCCAGAAATATATTCTATGCTGAACTGAAATGGCTGCAAAAGCAATGACCATCGGAGTAACCTCGTATTTTCATGCCTAGCCTGCGCTAGAAAAGCCAGGGGTTTGTGATCCGTTTGCAACTTGAATGCCTTCCCATACAGATAAATATTGAATTTCTTGATCGCCCATATTACTGCAAGACATTCTTTTTCGCTAGTTGAATAATTTTTTTCAGCTTTATTCAACTTTCTGCTAGCATATGCCACTGGGGTTAATTCCCCATCCAGTGAATCTGACTTCTGTAACAGGGTAGCGCCCAAACCGATATTACTTGCATCCGTTCTCACAATGAATTCTTGACTTAAGTCAGGTAATTTCAAAATAGGTTTGCTTGTGAGCTTTTCCTTCAATTCTTGGTATGCTAATTCACACTGTGCTGTCCAGGTAATTCGATCTGGATTTCCTTTGCGTGTCAAATCAGTTAACGGTGCACATATGGAGTTAAAGTTTTTGATATTCTTTTGGTAGAAACCACATAATGAGACAAAGGATCTCACGTCTTTCTTTGTTTGTGGCCTCGGGGCTTTTCTTAGTTTCTCCAAGTTCTTGGGGTCAGGAGTCATGTTTCCCTGATGGACTGTGTGTCCCAAGAATTCTAATTCTTTACATCCAACGCAACATTTAGTTGGTCGGGCTGTCAAATTTGCTTCTCTAAGTCGATTAAACAACATGTTCAGAGAGTCAATGTGTTCCTCAAATGTTTCTGTTGCTATAAGGATATCATCCATGAAGTTTGTTATACATGGATTATTCAGAGGATCCAACAATTTTCTCATCATTCTAGAGAAGACACTAGGCGCATTCTTCAATCCAAATGGCAATCTGTTAAATTCATAGTGTCTCTCTGATGTACTAAAGGCTAGATAAGGTCTAACCTCAGGCTTTACTGGAATCTGATAGTAGCCTTTGCTCAGATCCACTTTTGAGAAATATTTAGCTTTATTCAGCCTGGCAAACAACTGATTTGTATCCGGCAATGGATCCACCTGACCTTCTGTGATAGCATTCAGTCTCCTGTAATCTATACAGAGTCTATGTTCTCCAGAGGGTTTTCTTAAGAGCACCACACTGGAACTATACGAAGATTCACTGTGTGAAATGATTCCTTCCTTCAACAAATAGTCTATCTCTTCCTTCAAGGCTTTCTCCTTAGCGAAAGGAATCGAATATGCCTTCATACATACAGGTGTGGGGTCTATAAGTTTCATATCATATTCCAATAAGTTTGTATGCCCCGGTCGGTCCGTTAACACCTCTGTATGATCATCTAGAACCTGTTGCACTCTCTCCTTCTGATTTTTCGTTAAATGTGTACTGATTTTCACCTGTGCAGCTGTCTCACAGGGGTGTAATGGATATTCAAATGATGAAAGTGGTTCCTTTTTCATCTCCATTGCAATAGACAAGGTCAACAAATGTGTCTCTTCCTGATTTTCTCTTTCCAAATATTTCTTCAGGAGATTCACATGATAGATTTTTTCTTTCCCCTTCTTATCTATCTTATAATTTGTTCTAGATACCTTCTCTAGAACTGTATATGGACCTTACCATCCAATTTGCAACTTATTCTGACTACCGGGTAGAAGAAGCTGTACCTTCTCTCCCACAGCCAAATCTCTGTCTTTAGCTTTCTTGTTGTAATAGGCAGCATGTTTTTTCCTGGCTTGTCTCAAATTTTCATTGGCAAGTTTCCAGCCAGTTTTTAAACATATTGGTATGATGATGTAATATTTTCCTCTGCCTTTTCATCAGTCCACGTTCTTAACAGAGCTTCGAGTGGACCTTTTATTGGTCTTCCAAATAATAATGTTGCCGGGGCCATACCGGTTGAACTATGGGGTACCTCCCGATAAGCAAAGAGGGCGGCGTGAAGGTACTGGTCCCATGTATCTGGTCTTTCATGTGCCAACTTTCTCAGGATTGACATCAAGGTCCCATTAAATCTTTCCACTTGGCCGTTTCCTTGGGGATGGTACAGGCTACAATGGAAGTGTTTGGCCTGAAAGATCCTGAAAACTTCTTCTGTTAGTTTCCCCTTGAACTGAGAGCCATTATCAGTCAAGATTTGGTTGGGAAAGCCTAACCTTGTGAAAATTGTGAGTAATGCCTCTGCCACATGTTTAGAGTCAATGGATGACAGGGCTACCGCCTCTTCCCACATAGAACAGGTGTCCACCAGAGTCAGAATGTAGCTGTTCCTCCTCTTGGTTCGAGTGAGAGGTCCCACAATGTCCACGGCAACTCTCTCAAAGGGTGTTCCCACTATGGGCATTTCCCCTAGAGTTGCGGGTGCAGTCCAATGCTTAGGTGCTACTCGTTGGCACTCTGGACAGGATTTTACATATCTTTTGATATCTTCAGTTATCCCTGGCCAGAAATAGTGACAAGCTATACGCTGTCCTGTTGCGCTGATCCCCATATGACCACTGAAGGGAATCGCATGCCCTAGTTCCAACACTTTAGTCCTATATGAAGTGGGAAGGACCAGCTGTCCGTGACCATTGGATTCAGATCCAGCCTTCCTATAAATCAACTTGTTCTTCATATAAAATTCTCCCTTGCCTGGAGGTGTATGACATTTGAGCAATTTCTTGAAACACGGCTTGAGTGTTTTGTCCTCCGCCTGTGCCTTCCTCATCTCATCTGGATGAGTATTTATTAGAATATCCTCCTCCTTTTTAGACTGTGATCTGGTCTGCGCCGTTGCCAATATCACAGGTCTCTTGGGATTCCCCAAGAAGACATATCTACACCCCAATATCAGAGGGTAGATTGGCTCATTTATCACTGCTGCTTTGATTATTCCCTCCACATATCGCGTTTTCACATGTATCCTAGCGATAGGGAGTGTCATGGTCGCTACTTCCTTGGTTGCAGCTTGAATCTCCACTGTTTCTGAAGTGTATTGATCTGCTTGCACCAGGTGAGAACTCACAACCGAATCATAATCCAAACCTGTATCATATAAGCACCTTATGGTGACTCCATTACAGATTACATCTTCACACACTGGGGGGTGTACGGTTCCTGTAGTTCCTCAGGTTTGACCTTTGTTCCCTTCTTCCCAGATTTCATAGCAGCAAAATTAGGAGTTTTATGCCTACAATTTTCAGTGGTATGATTGTTCATCTTACACTTTTTACACCACTTCCTTCCTTGGTTGAAAGATTTTCTTTCATCAAATTTCCTTTCATCGAATTGTGGGGTTTTATTTTTATTTTCATACCGTGGCCTATCAAACTGGTGCTTACCTTTGTTATGCTCTCTATGATCAAACTTATTAAAGTTTTGGGGTGCCTTAAAATTGTCTACCTGTTTCTTTTTATTACCTGTTACCTCTGCTTGAGCTGCCTGATATCTTTCAGCAACATTTAGTAACTCACCCAGCCTCTCTGCACCTTGTTCCATGAGAAACTTTCTCAGGTCTGGAGCCATGGACTCTCTTAGCTGCTCTATAAGGATCATTTCCTTAAGATCTTGGGTTTTCCCCAGAGAAGTCCATTTCTCCAAGTATGTCTCTAACCGTGCAGAGAACTGGTGATATGTCTCACCTGACAGTAGTTTAGCATTCCTGAACTTTTTTCTGTAAAATTCTCCATTCTTTTCATATCTTAACAAAAGAGCCTGCTTTAACATGTCATAATTGTCTTGATCATCTCTGCTCATTTTGGCAAAAACATCATAAGCTGTACCACGAAGCCCTTGTGATAACTTTAAGCTCCACCTTTCTCTCTCTAACCCATACGTGGTAGCTAACAGTTCATATCTATTTAGATAGCTCTCGATATCATCGTCCTTCTCAACAAAATGATCTAAATGAAAGCTCATAGCTGAGGTTGAGGCTCCCTGACTAGCAGTGGCATCAGAGGTAAAGGGACTGGCACCATTTTCAGGAGCATGGCCTTGAAATTCCAACTCCCTTAGTCGTAACTCGTGCTCCTTTTGTAATCTCTTATCTTCTGCTTCCCTCTCTGCAGCCAATCGCTTGTCTTCCCTTTCAGCAGCCTGTTTCTTTTCTTCTCTTTCTGTAGCTTGTCTCCTTTCCTCTCTTTCTACCTCCAGCTTCTTCTCTTCATACTGGAGCCTTTTAATCTCTTTTTCCCGATCCGCCTCCAATGCCTTAGCCTCTTTGTCAGCCTCAATCTGCAACCTCTTAAGTTCTTTATCTGCCTCTAACTTTTTTCTTCAGCCTCAATCTGCAGCCTCTTAATTTCTTTTTCAGCCTGTAACTTTCTTTCAGCTTCTTTTTCAAATCTTTTTTCTTCGCGTTCAATAAATTTGTCACATTCAGTTGTGGCATAAGCAATCATAATTTGCCCCTCCATTCCCAAATCTTTAGCAGCCTGCATAGCAGCAGATCGAAATTTTGCCAGGTCTGCCATTTTCTAACAGGCAAATTTAGACAATGTTTAACTAAACAATTCAATCTATGACTAATTATACTAAGGACAACCACAAGCACTGAGAGCTCAACCTTGTTTATTTTCCACCCAAGAATACCTTTTTAATTTTTATAATTCCCAGAAGTAAATTACCCCCAATATATGTAATAGGAGAAGATTCAAAATCCCGGACAGGACCCCAATATATGTG
This sequence comes from Oreohelix idahoensis, assembly GCA_024509875.1. Lineage (NCBI taxonomy): Eukaryota > Metazoa > Mollusca > Gastropoda > Stylommatophora > Oreohelicidae > Oreohelix > Oreohelix idahoensis. Next base: position 53,885 of record JAMPIV010016955.1, on the reverse strand, counting down.
GTAAGTTGGGATTATATAAATAGATATAGGGGACTTAGTGTACTGACTGAGATCAGCTGTGAAAGTATCTGTATCTAATAAGTGTGGTGTGTTACAGATGACCTTACTTTGCTACCACATTTAGACCTCAATCAGACTTATTCTGGAATATCGTGATGACTACGTTGAATGTCTAGGGTTATGATAGTGATGAAGTGTAAGTTCACAACAACCAACAGACAGATAAACACTTTTATTAAGATCCACAACACTTTACAACACTATGACAAGCACATACATATACCACTCTAGAAGACTAGCTTAAGTAAGTCAAGTGTTAACTTTTAAATTATGTATTAGTTTCTTTCAAGAATAGATATCCTGATCCAACCACAGAGTTAATCAGGAATCACAATCAAATGTAAACACAATGTTTATGTACAAAATTTATACAAAGGATCTTTGTCCTGACATATAATATTATTACAATATGTGTGTAGGGTTGTGATGTAGTATTATGAGGTAATACTGGCTTTTGAAGCTAGGTTGTTGTTTGTCATCACGACTTCATGTGTTTGTTACTGGTGGAAATAATATTGAAGGGATCACAGTTTCTTTTTCTTGGTAATACCATAACTGTCCCTCTTGATTTAGTATTACAGTCAATTTAAAGGTGGGTTGTACAAGGGTGAGCTGCTCTTGCTGACGAATTCTTAACTTATATGTCGGCGGCAGGAAAACTGTCTCCTCTGCTCGCTTGCTTCTCAGTTATCTTGAAATACACCACTGGTCGATATCTTAGACAAGGAGTCTGCTGCCAGCCCTCTGGATCCAGCAAAACTCAGACCAGGTGCTGCTCTAATACTTCAGTACCACGGTCCCACAATTCAAGGAAATATACACAAGTAACGTTGACTGGCGATGAATTCTGGCACAATTTTGATCTGCCTTATCCCAGGCTTTTATTAAAAAAATATTAGCTTGGTCTCAACGCACTTGCTTCTCACAAAATTTATTTTCAAAACTGGCCCTGAACTGACGCTTCTATTTGCCTATATCGATCGTTTTAACCAATGAGACCATGTTTACAAGAGACTTTGAAAACTTGTCCTATCCTACACGTTGCCATTCACAACAATAATAGTATTTGCAGTTCGACTAATAAGGTTTCGCCTTACATATTACTACAGCCAATCAAATCGTATCTAACTTGTTGGCCTCATTTCCCCTAAAGCAGTGTTTTTCAAACATGCCATTATGAGCAAATATGATCTTGTGCTGTCAGACAACCCCACTATAGTATTTTGGCTATAATTTGTTAATTACTAGACTATTTGCGTAACACATAACATATTCTTTGTCAGCAAGTCCTAAGGCACCCAAATATATAAGTTTAATGGGGCTAAGTGGCTTCGTTCAAAATATGTATTTGCTTCTACCACCCGTTCACTTCCATACCAAGGGATGTCTTCTGTACTGTCAGACTAATGTCAGGAGCTTAGACATAAATCAGTAGAATGTCAGGTTTCCCAATAAGAGCTTAAACCTGTTTTCAAAACCTAACCTCGTATCGTTAGTGTTTTTTATTACTGTTTATTTGAAAAAATCAGGCCTGCATGCCTTTCGCGTGGGATTGGCGTTCACTTTTTAATCGCGAGACGACGTGGTACAATTGCATGCATTCCTCCGTGCATCTCTCTCTCTCTCTCTTCTAAGCCCGTCTGTCTTTTAGGTTAACGTAGTGTGTAGAATGACATTAATGTAGTATTATATCTAGGTCATTATGCAGTTTGCGTATCTCAAGGTTTTCTAAGAAACACAGTACCAGTTTTATTTTTAGAAACGCGTGTATGATGCTGTAGGCTTTTACTATCGTACGTGGAAGCGTTACAGTTATGCAGACGAAGTAGAAAAAGGGGATTTCTGGTTCAGCCATTATGGCGTTCTACAACACAGGCGTACGCTATTGTGAAAGCCTAGTCTTTCACCATTCTTCTTTCTTTTGTATTATTTCGTTCTACTTTACATTTATTTTCTAATTTATATATGTGGATTACAATTTTTCACCACAATTGACTACCAATAGGAGTTCTGGTCACAAAAATACATTTCTGATCGTTGTTCTGCACCATGTCCTGCATCATATGCTCCTTGTTGCATTTCCAACAATATAGTTGGAGGAACGTGGTTTTAGTGTGGCCATAAACTTCCCTCCAATCAAAGACATCAACTCCAGATTACTAAATATTGTGATTTAAGACTCCTGCTAACTGACTTTACAACCAGACATTGAGGAACTGGTATCACTTCATCAAGTCTGTACATCACGTAACGATGTTACTCACACTGAAGCAGTTGCTTTGTCTGGTATTTAAGATTCTTGTTAATTCAGACTTTGAAAATCTTGTATCACTGGATCAAGTTCCACGATTTTGTTGAATAAAATAAACTTCTTCTTCTTCTACGTTCGTCTTTCAAGACGGTTTGCGTTGCACTGTGTTGTGCGCCTTGCGTTGCACTGTGCTGTGCACCTTTCAGTAATTAACAGAAAAGTTTTAATTGGATTATTGACAAGTGTACAATTAATTTATGATTGGAATGTTAGTTATTATCTTCCTTAGTTGGTCCTGCGAACCGCTTTTTATTAAAAATACGTTTATAGGGTAGTAGGCGTCTGTGGCCTAATGGATATGAACGCAGTTTCATAATCCAGATATACCAGGTTCGAAACCTGCTGCAGGCGGTTTGGTAGCAGATCGCTTTGTGTGGATTTTTATCAATGGTATAGCGCCGTACCGTTCAGAAAGCAATGGCAAACTACTGAATGAAAAAATTGCCTAGAAAAATCACAAACAGCCAATAAAAGCTGGAGTTGATTGCCACGTCCTGTAAAAGGATAAGCAACTAACTTTTATAGGGTAAAAGTTGAGGGAGGAAAGGTTAATACATCTTACTAGGACAAAGACAAGACAAAACGTACGTTACGGCCACAAGGTCTTTGTTATGGACAGACGAACAAAACCAGAACGGAAAGAAAGGAAGAACCAAGGGAAAAAAACATGAAAAGTTCAAGTGACTACAACCGAATTAAATTGGAATGACTATACTAAAATGGTTTTATATGGTAGGGTAGGGGTACTATTGGTGTGAGTTTAGGAAACAAAGGGGCGGCATTGGCGTACGGGGGGGGGGAGGGAGGGCGGTCCGCCCTGGGTGACAACCAGGAATGGGGTGCCATCGGACACTTTATGATAGTACTTACTGTTTAAAATATTCTTGCAAGTGTGTATATTTATAGGGGGGAGGGGTGCCAAAGACAGGATCCAACAGGGGTGCTAAATGCTTTCAGTACGCCCTCTCCCCCTATGGGGCGGTGGTCCGAGTCAGGTTTGGGAACCACTGATCTGATAGAGTGACAGTCAAGTCACGCTGCTCCTGGCGATCCGTCGCAACCAGTTTTGTTTGTGAGTTATATTAAAACAATAAACAGTTCCTTACATCAGCAGACAAGCATAACTGGAAAGACAAACATAAAAAATAAAAAAAATGGATCCCAGCTTGGTGCAGAATCTGCCTGACTCAGCAGACGTCAGTTTCTGAAACATAACACAAATGCTCTATGATTAAAAGTCATCTATTTCGCCATTGTTCTAAGGGCTCAAATTTCGCAAATGAAAAGATCAAATGTTATTGTTTTTGTTGTTGTTATTGTGCTGGTCAGTAATGCTTCACTAGTGTTAACAATTGGGTGTATTCAGCACGATATATCAGACATGCATGGAGTCATCAACATATGACGTCACGGAGTTTGTGCCTAACACCCCACCCCTGTCTCTTGTCACACATTTCGTCACAAAAACATATACCCCCTTCTTGTATGTCATATCACAAAACTCTTTAACGGCTCTTTATAGCTACACTGTTGTTTTACCGCGTGTCCCAGCCTACCCAGCTGTAAATGGGTACCTGATTCTGCTCTTGAGAAGGTAAAAGGTAGCGAGGAAAGGAACTGGTCTCCTTACCTCATAAAAAAAGCTGGACCTAGTTTGGTGTGGTCTCTAACACTGCTCTCCTCTACGATAGTAACTGCGATGGTATTACCTTTACCGTGTTATCCCATTTAATGACTGCTAGTGGGAGCCGCGCTGGTGTAATGGCTTCGGCGTTTTACTGGCGACCAGGTGTTCATGGTTCAAACCCGGGCGTCAGCGTTTGAAGAAATGTTTACGGCCGGAAATTTGACTGAATAACCTGAACGGCTCCTGTGATAAACCCTCTGTGGATGGGAAGGAGCGAAGCTCCTGACCGGGTTGGAAGGAAAGTCCTCAGGTTCCCCAGCCTCGCAATTACATGTCATTGGGCCGAAGGGCTGAAAGCCCAAGTGCCGCTGGTTAAGAAAAAAAAAAAAAGACTGCTAGTAATGACATTCTCCCCCCCCCCCCCCCCTCCCCCCCTTTCCTACCTTTAAAACCGTCGTATTTTGTGTAATACTTTCTTCTTCTTCTTCTTCCTCGTTCGTCCTGAAAAGGACGTTGGTTGCGTTGTGCCCGTTTACAGCGCAGCTGCGATATTTGCGCCTTTCGGCCGACACATCCGACTTCCGCACGACATTTTTTTGGGACCGGGTTAGCCTTCCCTCTTCGATCCCTACTCTCTCAGCCAGACTGCAGTGATGCAGCCTGTTTCCAGGACCACCACGTGGAGGTGGGGTAGGGTCTTGGTCAGCTCTGGTTCGCTGACCCTGACGCAAGCAGTCAATGCTCAATAGAGTGTAATACTATTCATAGATGCACATTTTTTGTTTATTGTCGTATTCTCTGTGATAACAAGGGGCGGATTACCCATTAGGCTAAGTAGGCTGAAGCCTAGGGACCCAGAGCTCTGGGAGCCCGTGTTTAAGTTAAATAAAAAGTTAAGATGCAAACATTTTTAAGTTAAATATGTTTATTGTGTTTACCTTAACAATAATAAAAATAATACTAATAAACATTAATAAAAAATAATTAATTATAAAAGAGGTAAGCAGCGCTAACAAACTAACATACCAGTCTATTAATAATACTAGCATATACCATCACCGTATGTAGCAACAGCAGGGGTATAACACTACTAGCAGTGGCTGGAGAAACTTTGACCAGAGTTTTGTTGGATCGTATTAAGAAGGCGGTGGATGACAAAGTTAGAGAAGAACAGGCAGGATTTCGTGCAGGAAGATCATGTACAGACCAGATAGCAACACTCAGAATCATCATAGAACAATCAAATGATTGGCAGACCCCCTTGTATGTAAATTTTGTGGACTTCGAAAAGGCTTTGGACAGTATAGACCGTACTGTGATATGGAAAATCTTGAGATATTATGGAATCCCAGAGAAATTCATTAAAATCATCTCTTGTCTTTGATGGTACACTCTGATAGACTCGTTTCTGTCTCTTGTCTTGATGGTACACTCTGATAGACTCGTTTCTGTCCGTCTCTTGTCTTGATGGTACACTCTGATAGATTCGTTTCTGTCCGTCTCTTGTCTTGATGGTACACTCTGATAGACTCGTTTCTGTCTCTTGTCTTGATGGTACACTCTGATAGACTCTTGTCTTGATGGTACACTCTGATAGACTCTTGTCTTGATGGTACACTCTGATAGACTCTTGTCTTGATGGTACACTCTGATAGACTCTTGTCTTGATGGTACACTCTGATAGACTCTTGTCTTGATGGTACACTCTGATAGACTCGTTTCCGTCCGTCTCTTGGTTATCATCCCACTTATAAAACGACCGACAGAATGACTGCTGGACATTTACTTTATAAGTGCCCAACATCAGAGGCGTCACTAGGGATGGTGTCACCCAGGTGCGTTCCGCAACCCCCTAGTGACGCCTCTGCCCAACATATGAGAAAGCAAAATATGACTGTCACCAGTACTATTGCTGCAGAAGTTCTTTGGAGATAGAAATAGCCTCAAGCGGACCATTGCTTCCTTTGCCGTTTCTCATGTGGTGCAACGGGAGAAGAACGTCAAGATCACCCAAGTGTCGGAAGGTGATTCCACCCTCACGGCTCTACCAGATGACAAAGTGATAAATATCCTGGAGGCAATAGCTGACAGGAGAAGTATCACCAGAGTAACTAGGCATGAACAAGGAGTTATGCTAGCTCTGAATAACATCGAGAAGATAAACGCACTGATGCTCGAACTAGAGTACGGGCCGAAAGAAGTCCAGCTGCCCCACCAGATAAAAGTTATTGTTGAGACTTAAAAAGAAAACCAAGAAGATAGTTGTAAGAGGGCTAGGCACCAGCTAGTCTACACAACAAGTCCACAGCCGCCTGCAAACAGAAAATAATGACGTCACAATAACACAAGTTGAAAGACTGAAAACATGACAGAAGAAGAAGACAAACCTAATTGTCCTAACTATCGAAGCAACCACAAGACCAGGGCCACTAAATATATACGATAGGTCTCGAAAGACAGAAGAATACATCCCTCCGGTTATGCAGTGCTCGAACTGTCACATATTTTCTCACAGCAAGAAGACATGCAAGAAAGAGACAGTTTGCGGGTACTGGCGGTGGAAGTCACCCTTAAAGTGAATGTCCTCTGGCGAAGGAAGTCACCCTTATACAGTAGTGAATGTCCTCTGGCGAAGGAAGTCGCCCTTATGGTGAATGTCCTCTGGCGAAGGAAGTCACCCTTATAGTGAATGTCCTCTGGCGAAGGAAGTCAACACTTATAGTGAATGTCCTCTGGCGAAGGAAGTCACCTTTATAGTGAATGTCCTCTGGCGAAGGAAGTCACCCTTATAGTGAATGTCCTCTGGCGAAGGAATCACCCTTATAGTGAATGTCCTCTGGTTAAGAAAGTCACCCTTATAGTGAATGTCCTCTGGCGAAGTAAGAAAACAACTACAAAGCTTTTAACGCCAACAGAACCTGAGCAAACTGTCTCGGACACCATGAGGTAAGGTACCAAGGCTGTCCGTTTTCCAGGAGATCAAAAGCAAACTGAAGGAGTTTGTATCCAAAACACATCTCCTTCAGAGAAGCAAGACACAGATTGACTGCAGATGCCACTGCTAAACATGAACAACATACAGGAACACAACTGATACAACTTACGAGAAGAAAAACAGGCAACACGACAAAGTCCCAAATACCATAGGAGACAAAAACAATAAGAGCCATACAAAGCGCCCAGGCTATGATACAAGACATGAAATCGATTCAGCAGCAAAAAGAAGTCGCCATCGTTAAACTTGCAGAGCTGAATGGGGAGAAAGAAGAGGTCCTCACAAAAACTGAACAAGAGAGATGGATCACCGATGACATCGCAAATAAAAGCACTCAAGGAAGAGAAAGCAATAAAGAAGTCAAAGATAAAATAATCATGGAAATCCTAGAGGTACTCTCACCAACGGTAACAGAGAAAGCCATAAGCCACATACAGCCGGAAAAGATAACGACCAGAGGAATACAGACAGTCAACTAGCGGTCCTTTTTAGGGCCATTCCTTTTCAGGACTAAATACAGGCTAGCACCGAAGGAGAATTTACCATACCATATACGCCAAATATAACCGAAAGATTGAACAGGGTATAACAGCATTGTGATTGACGCAATGGAAAAAACACTGCTTTCTTTGAACACATTCTGGTAGAAATACAAAAACAAAACAAATCAGAAGGCAGAAACACACTTACGTAGAAAAAGAGAAGCGAAGAAAACAAATTATACAAGCATCACAGCCAGCTGAATACATCAACTTGACTTGATATCTAGCCTGAAGAATAATTAATTCAAAACAAACAAAGAAATACCACACAAAAATGTCTGTTTACACAGTCTCTTAAGTTCAGCGAGCACAGGCGCACATTAACATACACGCCAACTCACAATTACTCCCACACACTCATGTTTAAACCCCGTGTCGTTATTACTCATTTTCTCGATCGGATGGTTCCATTCCAGACAATTAACTTTGTTGATTAAATGAATGTTAAGATGTTTTAAAATTACAGCGAATTTTGTGCATGTTGTACTTACGGTTAATTTGATGAACATTTTAGCATTTAGCTGATATTACTGTAGCAAGTATCGTATTCATTAATTTATATATACTCGTGTATATATAAATTAATATAATAAATATATATATAATAAATATATATATAATAAATAAATATATATATAATAAATAAATATATATATATATATATATATATATATATATATATATATATATATATATATATATATATATATATATATATATATCTATCTATCTATATATATATATGATAGGAAACTCTTTACAGAGCGATACAACAGGAGGCAATCTGATCATCAGAAGAAGTCCCCCCATCGGACAAGTGTTTCGGCCCAGTATACTCCTTTACACTCTAAGGGGGGCGGGCCCACTTGGGTCATGACTCCCAAGCGTCTCAGCCTCCTGTTGTCTTGTATCGAAAATGAACCCATTCACTTATGGTAGCAACTTTAATCCACAACTCCGCCAGCCGTGGAGGCAATTGTGAAAGTTGTTTTTCTAGGATGACCACTTCTCTTTCTGTCAGAAAAGTACCGTCCAATTGGCACCTGGTGCTCGCATTGTGAACCGCCGTCTTGCTACAGCTAATTCGAACAGAAATATCACGTTCTGTGTACCCTTCTACACGTAATGTCACTATATGAGCTCCTTGAATGGTTGAAAGTGTCGGTTTTTTGCCCATTTTCTTGCGAACATAAAATCCAGAGATAATACCCTTGAAGCAACCAAAACACACTAAATACAGCAACAGTCTGTGTTTTCACATTTTATATTGTTAGGATGATGCAATAGAATGCAATGATTGCTTTTAGTGTGCTCTAAAATAGCGGATGATGCAACAATCTGTAGTAGTATGGAAATATCCATTTTTTACTAGGTGGTCTTAAACTTTTGGCCACGACTGTATATATACCTATACAGGCATACCTCGCTTTACTGTGCTTCGCTTTATTGCGCTTCACGGATATTGCGTTTTTTTTTCTCGTCAAATTATTCATGTTTATTTATTAGAACGTGCCTTCTTCTTCCGATAGATTTTGGCTCTCCACCAGCAAAAATATTACGATTCGCTGAAGGCTCAGATGATGAAGATTAGCATTTTTTTTTTTTTAGCAATAAAGTATTTTTAATTTTACAATACACTGTTGTTTTTTTTTAAAGACCTAGCGATAATGCGCAGTTAATAAACATAGTGTAAACATGATTTTAGGCTTTTATATGCACTGGGAAGCAAAAAACAAAAGGGTATGACCCGCTTTATTGCGATATTCGCTTTATTGAGTTGGTGGTCTGGAATCGAACCCGCAATATCTCCGAGGTATACCTGTATATATAATAGGGCTGGGATTGATTATAATAATCTTAATCGATTATTCGAATGTCTTTAATCCAACAATTTCGAACAATCTGATATTTTTTTTTTTTTAATCCGAATAATAGGACTTTATTAATTTTACTTGTTATAAGGCAACTTCATTCTGAAATAAAAATGAAAGTACTGAAAAATTACAACCAAACAATTGATTATTATTGACCAAACTTACCAAATTCCAAATCACAAATCTCAATCATAGCAAATGCTCTCGCATTAAAGCAAAAAACATAAACATTGCCAAAAATGGAATAATCGGTTAAAATTTGTTTGATCAATTAATCGGTATTGTAAAAATGTAACCGATTAATCGATTAACTAATCGTTAGAGATCCCAGCCCTTAAATACATATATTTATTATATATATATTTATTATATATATATTTATTATATTAATTTATATATACACGAGTATATATAAATTAATGAATACGATACTTGCTACAGTAATATCAGCTAAATGCTAAAATGTTCATCAAATTAACCGTAAGTACAACATGCACAAAATTCGCTGTAATTTTAAAACATCTTAACATTCATTTAATCAACAAAGTTAATTGTCTGGAATGGAACCATCCGATCGAGAAAATGAGTAATAACGACACGGGGTTTAAACATGAGTGTGTGGGAGTAATTGTGAGTTGGCGTGTATGTTAATGTGCGCCTGTGCTCGCTGAACTTAAGAGACTGTGTAAACAGACATTTTTGTGTGGTATTTCTTTGTTTGTTTTGAATTAATTATTCTTCAGGCTAGATATCAAGTCAAGTTGATGTATTCAGCTGGCTGTGATGCTTGTATAATTTGTTTTCTTCGCTTCTCTTTTTCTACGTAAGTGTGTTTCTGCCTTCTGATTTGTTTTGTTTTTGTATTTTATTCAATTACCATATGGTTACCACAGGAGCATAAGACGTAAAAGATTCATGTCAGGTCTTTCTATCTCGTGCAATAAGTTCCAAGTCTTGTCGTGTCATCCACTTCCTTTTCATATCTGACCCTTTGGGACCCAAAGATGCAGCAATAGAGAATGCAGTCAGCGACCCATAGCTTGACTGCTTGCATCAGGGTCAGCGAACCAGAGCTGACCAAGACCCTACTCCACCTCCATGTGGTGGTCCTGGAAACAGACTGCATCACTGCAGTCTGGCTGAGAGAGTAGGGATCGCAGAGGGAAGGCAAACCCGGTCCCAAAAAATGCCGTGCTGAAGTCGGATGTGTCGACCGAAAGGTGCAGATATCACAGCTCCGGTGTAAACAGACACAACGCAACCAACGTCCTTTTCAGGACGGACGAGGAAGAAGAAGATATCTGACCCCATTTCCTTTCTGTTGGTGCAAATGGTTCTTCCTTTCCTTCTCTTAACCCAGAGATTCCAGAATAAAGGCTGCCGTCTAATGCTATCAGCATGCTCCATCAATTTGAATCCTATCCATGGCCAGCGTCTTCTTATCATCTCTTGTTACACTGACACTTGGCAAGTTCTTGTCATCAGTTCCACATTGGTGATCTTGTCATCAGTTCCACATTGGTGATCTTGTCATCAGTTCCACATTGGTGATCTTGTCATCAGTTCCACATTGGTGAATACAATTTAAATCCTTCTTTTCTACGAAAGCAATTTATGAAGAAAGTGTGTCCATTTCTTGGTTTTCGGTTTTTTGTTGTTCTCAACGTTTCGGAACGATACAATAGGACTACCTTGATATTCAAGTTCATGGTTCTGATTGGAATTTGAGACTTGATCATCTTTTGATTTCCATATATGTCCTAATTAACTTAAGGCGCCTCTTTGTATTTGTTTTTAAACTATCTGTTCCTTCAACTTTGTCTTCTTTGCTATCAAGATATGTGTATGAGTTCACATCTAATAAAATTAAATGTTAGTCTCTGTACTGCTTTGCATCTTAGCCTTTTAGAGGTCACATACCATTTTCAGCATCTTAAAAAGCCCCGCACCCATTTACATCATCTTAAGAAGCCTCACAACCCTTTACAGCATCTTAAGAAGAATCACACCCCTTTACAGCATCTTTTTTTTTTTTTTTTTTTTCTATAACTAGCGGCACTCGAGCTTTCTGGCTCTTTTACAGCATCTTAAAATGCCTTACATCCCTTCACAGCATCGTAAGAAGCCTCAACCCCCTTTTTTTACAATATTTTAAGAAGCCTCACACCCCTTTACAGCATCTTAAAAAAACCTCACACCCCTTTACAGCAACTTAAAAAGCTTCGCACCCCTTTACAGCATCTTAAGTAGCCTCACACCCCTTTACAGAATCTTAAGAAACCTCACACCCCTTTACAATATCTTAAGAAGTCTCTCACCCCTTTACTGCATCTTAAAAAGCCTGGCACCTTAAAAGTATCTTAAGAAGCCTCACACTTCTTTACAGCATCTTAAGAAGCCCCGCCCTAGTTATCTTATAACTCGCACAATGGTCTTTAAGAATGAAGAAGCGATGAAAGTACCCCTTTTTACATGAAATAAAAATAAAAACTGTTAAAATATATTTAGTGCACGTAGTGAGCCTGGGAAATTAGGGAACTCGTCGATAGATGCAAGTGAAGTAAAGTCTATTTTATGAGTAATTTCAGTGTATTTTCAAACAGCTGTAGACATAATGAAAATTATTCTCTTGAATTTAACCCGCACCAGTGTTAAAAACATTTTGAAGTAGGTTAATATTTTAAATACAATATATTCATAATTAAAGAATGACAGAGAAATAATTTTTAATACGCTGTAAATTTTACAATACATGTTAAAAAATATGAATATTGAACATTTTACATTAAGGAAAAGTAATCATTGATTTACTAGATTAATGAGCCTTCTGTCATAGCTTCATTTCAGTAACATTTATATACGTATACTACGTACTTAGTCATTCATCTCCTACCTTGGGTAGCTTGGGGTGTAGAGATTAGCCAGAGAGAGCGCCATGCTACCTTATCGGCTGTGTTTCTTTAGGCCTGGTTCCAGTACAGTTCTCGGTACTTCAGAGATTGTTTGATGTTGTCCTCACAGCGAATTCTGGGTCGTCCTGGATGTCTGGATCCTTGTTGTCCTCCCAGCGAACTCTGGGTCGTCCTGGATGTCTGGATCCTTGTTGTCCTCCCAGCGAACTCTGGGTCGTCCTGGATGTCTGGATCCTTGTTGTCCTCCCAGCGAACTCTGGGTCGTCCTGGATGTCTGGATCCTTGTTGTCCTCCCAGCGAACTCTGGGTCGTCCTGGATGTCTGGATCCTTGTTGTCCTCCCAGCGAACTCTGGGTCGTCCTGGATGTCTGGATCCTTGTTGTCCTCCCAGCGAACTCTGGGTCGTCCTGGATGTCTGGATCCTTGGCTCTTGGTTTCCCATGTTTTTTTTTTTGTTTTTTTTTTATAGCCGGCCTTCTCTCATTCTGCAGACATGGCCAAACCATGGCAACTGGGACCTTTTCAGTTATGCATGACAAAATGGTATTTTGAAATACCACTTAGGTTCGGTATTGAATTATCATTGTCAGTGTCTGTTTTGTACGAGACAAATTATTAGAGTTATGTTTAAAGTATGTGTGCTTATGGTGATTGCCCTGATAATATAAGAAAATGTCTTGCGCCCTCAGAAGCGGGTTTGCGGACCCCCAGGTGATGCATGCAGCCCAGGTTAAAGAAACATTGCTGTAATGTTTTATAAAGGTCTAGGCGTAGATCAGGGGCCCCTACAGTGGTCGATATCGACATTCACGAGTTCGATGAGCCCCAGAGGGTTAATCGGAGGCCTGCTAAACGAGAAAGAGCGTAGTGACTTACAACTAAAACTCACCAATCTTCAACCAAATATCAATACCTTTGTTAATGCTCACGAGCCACATGCTTCCCATTAATGATTGTAACTAGTTCAATAAAAGGTCATGTTAATTTACTGTGCCGCTACAATTACTTCCTTATTTTGTTTATTTTTTCCCCGGCGGTCGATTAAGGATCAAGGATTCCATGAAAGTTTAGGAGCTAAAAAAAAATGTTTAGGGACCCCTTTCATGGATGAATCTTTCTGACAATCTCTGACTATTCCTTGATAAAGAATACAGAACTATTTAACCAGTTCTTACGTGTCTTTGTTAACCGGTGGACACCGTATCAAAAGTTTTGTCACTTTTCAACCCGGGCAACGCAGGGTATCCCTGTTAGTGTTTTCTAAATATATAGTCTGGGCTCTGAATACTGTATGTCAAATTGACATATTTACACGCAAACATTTGTCCCCGTCAGCGTACAGAACTTTTAAAGTACGAGTTACATCCTGTAACCCTAGCCTGGTTATGTTTGACTTAACACGCGAGCATCACTAGACCAGAACTCGCACGTTCGCCACGGATGGTTCAACTGAAAGGAATTGAAACATTATATCAACAGTCTAGTCCAGCGGTTGGCAGCCCAGGAGGTGTGAGGACCTACTTTAGAAACATTGAGCTCTCTAACGATCTTCTTCTTCTTCACATACCATATCTGGTGCCGTAGGCGATCATGTCTCTCCACAACTTTCTGTCTCCAGTACTATTCATCAGTTGTATTGTCGACTTCTTTCCATACAATGTCAAATTGTCCAGTATCTGTTCTCTGTCTTCCTCTATCTCATGTAACTTCAATCATTGCTGTTGTCACGATATACTCCAGCTTCCTTCTAAAGATCTACTTTGATAAAAATTATGTCTGTGTTGAGAGTATTTGAAATAAGTTCAGCCAGCATGTCCGAAAGTTAATTTCACTTCAAACAAAAGATGGCGTTGCTATCGCTTGCATTGACGATTAAAATGAATATTTGTAAGCAGGTTTGTGAGTTTTCCCCTTTAATCATAGCGGCACAGCGCTGTTAAACTAAGCGTATCAGGGTAAGTCCAAAATTTCTCTAACTTTAAAAATTCTCTCTATTTTCAACCTCAGTTGCTTATATATGTACCACTTTCTCCCTTATTATCTACCGGTAGACTTGGTTCCCTTATGAGGCCGATCCCTGGACAGTGGACAGCCAGCTAGCTTTGCCGCCCTCTCTTCCATACTTCTTTATGGACACCAAGTGGGGGGAGATAAATAGAATATTCATACTAACTCCTGCGTTATCAGCATAAACAGTGGTCGCTGTCGAAAACCCATTAAAGGGACATTATAAAGACATGGAATCATGTGCGTTAAAGAAGATGTTAATATCACAACATGAAAGAGAAAGAGAATCATTAATAAATAATAAAACAAAGAACTGACGTAACATTTAAACATGTAAACAGGCAAAACCCGAGACATGTAAACAGTAAATTAGCGCTAACGACCCCTGTCTACGAAGCACTATTTTCGAGATGCCTAGTTGGCAGGAAGGATAGTGTGATGTGCTTCCGTGGCTAGGCAGGGATGCCGTTCGGAAGGTCCTCGGTTCGATTCTCCGGTAAGCCACTCACTTCTGTGGTTTTTCTGTTGTCTAGTTTTCTACTTTATTTCGCACGAGCGCCTGAAACATACCTTTAATATATGTGTAATATTTATTTATAGAACTGACGTAGGGGAGTGAAGTGTTAGAGACTTAACCATACTACATACATGTAGCCACCGCCAGTTATAACTGACTGTGAGGATGACGTGCTCTTGAGGTGATAACTCTCAGCCGCATTTCTTTTTGGCCATTGTTCCTTTCAGCGTGTTGTTGTCTCTTCTGCTTGTTGTAAGAGCTATTTTTCGTTCAATCTGAGGTGGCGCCCTAGGTAGCATCTGCACTTAATGCAATCGGCAGCTTCATCCTCCCAGGTTGCTGGATTTATATCAAGTGCCTTTTTACCCTTCTTACACGCCTGGTTTTCGTTTTGCCGTCTGCCAGTTGTTCATTGAAAATGTCTTTGTGGATGCGACCATCTGAACTCCTTGACTCCGAAACAACGCTCAGAGCGTTGGTCAGATTTGACACCCGTGCCAAAACAACTCTCTGAGCGTTGTTTTTAGTCTATCACGCATTAAAATTACAGCACAGGGTGGAAAATAATTGCGGAGTCAAAGAGTTAACCATACTAGGACCGGTGATGTACGAGTTGAGCTAGCCAGTTCCTTGGTTCCCCTACCTTCAGTCCAGCGTTTTACGAGTTGAGCTGGCCAATTCCTTGGTTCCCCTATCTTCACTCCAGCGTTTTACGAGTTGAGCTGGCCAGTTCCTTGGTTCCCCTATCTTCACTCCAGCGTTTTACGAGTTGAGCTGGCCAGTTCCTTGGTTCCCCTACCTTTCCTCCAGCGTTTTACGAGTTGAGCTGGCCAGTTCCTTGGTTCCCCTACCTTCCCTCCAGCGTTTGACGAGTTGGGCTGGCCAGTTCCCTTCCTTGCTGCCTTTGCCGGCGCTAACTCAAGAGACAGTTAGCAAAATAAAAAATAAAGAAAATATGGTATGGAGTCATGTTTAACAATTGAACCAATACAACCGAAACGACACTGCGACGTTTAGGGATTCTATTCATCGTCAGGCACAGTCAAATAAGATGGAACAAAATAAGAGAAATACAGATATTATGTGAATACAAAAAAATCAGACAGCTTAGGTAGATAGACAAAGACATGGACATTAACATAGACAGTTAGATATCTAGAAAAAGATACAATGTACGTGTATTTATAGTAGGTTCAGGTAATTATTAATAATTTATTTTAAATTTAAATTTAATTTATTTAAAGTATTAACTAAGAATATTTTATCAAATTATTTAATACATGTTATTTACCTAATATTTGTTTACATGTAATTGAAATAAATTAAATATTTAGAAATTATATATTACATAATTTTTAAAAAAACATTATTTACATTTATTTAAAATTAGCTATTTGTCAAGTTTTCCTGTCTCATGTCAAGTTTTTCTGTCTCATGTCAAGTTTTCCTGTCTCATGGTCTTTCTTTGGCCTTCATACTTTTTATTTCTGTCCCAATTCATCTTCTCTTGGACAATAGAGAACTTAAATTATTAATTTATATAATTTATTACTTTATTAATAAATAATGATTAGTAATTACCAATTTAAAATAGATAAAAGAATAGATTTAAAAATAGTTTAAAAATAGTTTTTTTTTTATTTTTAAAGATAGAACAAATGAGAAGTTGGTAGAAAGAAGTGTAACTATACTTATACGCATCCACTAACATGAAGAGACAAAAAAACAGTTGGTTGGTTCATCACATTCGTTAAACTCAACCAATTTAACCCTCCATCACGACTTGGCGACAACAACATTAGACCTGGCTTTTAAAGTGGTTAAAATGATAAAGAATGGAAAATCATGCTGTTAGTGCTGTGTGTAAGTTGTTTATATCGTAAATAACCCGTCCACTGATGGCCTGGGAACTAAGGGACTATTTTCATACAACAGGTTCCCAACAACAACAGAGAAATACTTAAACACAGCAAAAGGACGATCGCTACGGGAAATAAAATTAATACTTTTTATATCCTAAGAATTGAACTTTCATCATCAAAGCTCACAGATATACTTGTGCTTCAAATGTACCTGTTTGGCCAGGGGGGGCCTCTCTAATTTGTCTACTTATTTTTTCATATCCGGTGAGCTGTTTTTTATTTCTGTCTTTCTAAATGTTTTATTCAGAGGCGTCACTAGGGGGGTAGCGGGAAGGGAATGGATGGGGGGGGGGGGGCGACTGCGGTTGTGCCGGTCCACAAAAGGGTGTCACCATCATGAGGAGGTGGACACCAAAATGACTGTCTATACAATTTTTGTGCAGTGTTTCAGCAGAAATTATTATTTTTGATAAAAATACCCATGTACTTACCACAAAAACATTTTTCGTAAAGCCCAGCTTACATGTACTGTTATCAATATATCTTACAAGGCGTAAAAAACTCTATGCTAATTTACTTTTTGAACATAATGCGCATGCGCTCAAGTCAGAGCTGTCATATTATTTACCCAATTACAATGACGCTTGGGAAATCAAATTTTTTTTTTTTGTATTAAATTCATTTATGAGTATACTAGCAATAACCCGTCCAAATTGGGACAGGTTTTTAATTATAGTGTGTTGCAGAGGCGTCCCTATAAGTACTTGGCAACCGAGGCGGTCCTACCTTCGAAACACCCCCTGCCCCTATGAAGAAAACACCACGCGCAAGTACATTTTTAACAGTAACAAATACTATGCTTAATAGTGTCCGAGGCTCCCCTATCCTGGCTGTCCCCGGGGCGGACCCGCCCCCATCGCATCCCCCTAAGTACGCCTCTGGTTGTGTTGTTTCTGTTTACATGTCGAACCACCACCCAAGTTATTATTTTATTGGTCATTTTGATCCATAAATAATAAGTCTGCAATACTTTAAATTAAAATTTTGTCTTGAAGAAGTAAGAAAACAATCAACAAAAAAATTACATTTTAAGAAAAAAATGATGAGTTTAAAATCCATTTCTCGAATGAATGATAACTGGGGCAGAAGAGTATCATTGTTATTGTCTGTTGATTTAATCTGCATCTCCGCACCTTCTTGTTCTCAGTTCATGTACTTTTTTATCAATTGTTGTGTCGTTAGGCTTTCTTTCCAAAAACAAAAATAATTCATGCACATTTATTTTTTTCCTTTCTCACTAATATTATCTATTTTTATTTTTTTAATTCCTCTGGTTCAATTTGAATTGCCACATGTTTTGTTTTTAAAATCTGCAAAACACGTTTTTCTCTATTCAGGGTCGGAGATCTCTAGAAATACGCAATTGAAGTTTTTTAACAAACGCATACAGTAATTCACAACATCAATTCGTACCAAGAAGTATAAACAGTTATGTAGGCGTGAGTTTCTTTGCCGTCGACTATCGTCGGTGAATGGCATGTGGTACATCGCGATTTGAAGCATCCAAACAATAATCGGCAAGCATGGTCCACACTCCACACGTCCTTTGATAACGTGACTCCAATTACGGCGATATCTATTGATGGAATCGTTCTCTAATGTTCATCAACGCTGACTTCGCCAAGGTTTGTCAGGGAAAAAGTCAAGATGCGAATCGAGCAAATGGATTTTGAGGGACATGTTACAGCCCATAATTCTGTATGCATCTATGCACTGCTTAACAATATGCACATAGTCGACAGATTTGTGATTTCCCAGAAAGTTATCGACGATCGATTTGAATGCATCCATGCGCGAAGTTCACTACCATGTAACAAGTTCTCGAATTGTTTGTCTGCAATAACTTTCCTAATCTGAGGTCCTACAAAGATACCTTCCTTTATCTTTGCATCGCTAATTTGCGGAAACTTTTCTCGAAGATAAGTGAAAGCTTTGCTCGTTTTATCTAACGCTTTTACGAAATTCTTCATGAGCCCCAACTTTATATGTAACGGTGGTAAAATGATGCTGTCTTTGTTAACTAATGGCTCGTGTATTACATTTTTATGCCCGAGCTGCATACGATCCCTGATAGGCCACACCTTTCTTGCATAATGTTCCTGTCTGTTGCGGCTGTCCCATTCACATAGGAAGCAACAAAATTTAGTATACCCAGTCTGCATGCCCGTGAGAATTGCAATGACCTTTAGGTATCCACAAATCCGCCATTGGTAGTCATTGTACTTTATTTTTGCCAAAAGTATAGCCATATTGTCATAAGTTTCTTTCATATGAAAGAAAGTAGGCGACTGGAATTGATGAAAATAAATTTCCATTATGCAATAACACGGCTTTTAGACTAGTCTTGGAAGAGTCGATGAAAAACCGCCATTCGTTGACTATGTGCTCATGACCGAGGTGCACCATTAGACCGTTTACATCTTTGCAATAGCAAATGTTATCATCCATCTCAAAGTATTGAACAAGTTCTCTGTGTCTATGACGAAATTTAGATATTGGAGTATTGGGCGCTAAAAGATTCCATTCTTTGAGTCGCGAACCGAGTAATTCCGCTTGTCCTTTGGTGAGAGCGAGATCACGTATTAGATCTGAAAGTTCTGAATGGTTAATTAAGTGAACACCATCATTCACCGGTATATAATTCGAGTCAGAATTAGTTTCTAAAGCAGGTAAACTATCACTTTCTGATGGTTCATTCACGTCCAACGGATATTGTTCTGGTGGAACTGGGATCGGACACGTGATTGGATCATGAGGCACTGGTTTCGAAACCGATTCAATATTTGGATAAACCACAGACTTTCTAGTATTAAAAGTGAAACCATGGATATTTGTCAAGCAGAAGTAACAATCAGTAGCGTGATTTGTCGGTTCACGCCATATTACTGGCACTCCAAAAGGCATCGACTTATGCTTCGGCGATTTTTGTAACCAACCTGCCAATGTATTTGCACAAGTCGAACAAACTGCATTTGGCTTCCAAGATTTATTTGCATCATCAACTTTCGAATCGAAATAAAGTTCATATGTTTTCTTTAGCAATGTTGTAAAGTTTTTCTGGTGAACACGATCGGTAAAATATCCGCACACGTAACAGAACAGATCAGCCGAATTTCTACAACTTCTAGAAGCAATATTTCACTCAGAATTATTTCAAAATACAGTAACTATTTGAAATATAACGTAACATATGTCATGCATCTTTTAGCAGTATAAAAAGTAGAATTATTTTGCATTTTATTAATTTTTAAAAAGTTATATAGTAAAAATGAAACGGAGCAATAACGGTTTCCCAAAAATATATTTATTCACAAATATCTTAAGAACCCGACGTGATAGAGATAAACGGATTTCAAATTTGAAATCAGCGCAAGAAACTGACCTAAGAACACTTATTCTTATATAAGAAAGAAAAATGTTACGGTTGTCCATGTTGTGACACGACCGACCGACGTACTTACGGTAGGAATTATGGGATTGGATTTCCACAAGCATTTGTCTACAACTTCTACATTATTTGGGCCGTAATTGATTATGCAAATATAATCCATTAATGTGTCTCCATGTAACGGTAAAGTTTAACTGTTAAAATGAACATAATTTTTGATGTAGTTTTCTTAACACGTTCGAAATTCTATTGTTTTCTTTCCGAATTTTCACTTTAACTACATGAAACTATGTAAATGTAAATGCATTTTAGGCTGTGCGTATGCTATTGTAATTTAAAGGTGTAATTTCAATTTTTGCTAGTTGTTTGTGTCACTACTTTTGCCATTACATTACAGTGATATACGGGAAATTACGATTTTATGAGTATACATTAGTACAAAAAACATTACTAAGGATTATTGTTATGGTTCTGGTACGGGAGGAGGTCCATTGTGGGTGACACCATGAGCTACCGCACTGGGTGATACCAACCCTAGTGACGCCATTGGTTTTATTTAATCATCTCTGTTTACGGTCATCTCTTGTTCTTATCACCTCAGTTTACGCCCGTCTCATTTCTCCAATCTCCTCTGTTTAATAGCGGTCATCTTTTTTTATTAATCTCCTATTTGTTACGCCCGTCTCTGATTTCTAATCCACCTCAGTTTACTAAACCCGTCTCTGTGTCTAACCTACCTCAGTTTACATACCCCGTCCTCTGTTTTTCTAATCACCTCAGTTTTTCACCAATCTCTGTTCCTAATCACCTCTCAGTTTACATCACCGTCTCTTTTTCTAATCACCTCGGTTTACGCTCGTCTCTCTTCTCTCATCACCTCTTTTTACGCCTGATTCTTGTTTTTATCAACTCGGGTGTTTACACTCGTCTCTTTTTCTAATCACCTCGGTTTTCACTCGTCCCTCTTTTTCTAATCACCTCGGTTTACACTCGTCTCTTTTTCTAATTCAACACTCTGTTTGCGGTCATCTCTGTTCTCTTTTCATTTATGGTGTGGCCCAGCTCGTTGTTTTTCGCAATATTGTAATAGAACTGCTGCCTGTTACATTCTGTCCATCTTTTATGTCATGTAGTTTTTGCCTTGACCAAATCTTTTATGTTATATGTATATGTGCCTTCAACCTAATCTCTACAGTTCTTTTTTTTGTTTGTCGTCCTCAGCAAGGGGGAGCATCTGATATGACCAGCCCAGGGGCTGCAGCATCAGCTGCAGGTAAGTCATTGCTGTTAATATCACCTGTGATTGAGAACTTGGCTGTAGATGTTCGTGATGGGGTTGTTGTAACTGTTGTTGTTATTGTTGGTGTTGTTACTGTTTGTGTTACTGTTGTTGTTACTGCTATTGTTGTTGTTGTTACTGTTGTTACTGTTTTTGTTAATGTTGTTTTTAATGTTGTTGTTACTGTTGTTGTTGTTGTTACTGTTATTGTTAATGTTGTTGTGAATGTTGTTGTTAATGTTGTTGTTACTGTTGATGTTGTTAATGTTGTTGTTACTGTTGTTGTTACTGCTGTTGTTACTGTTGTTGTTATTGATGGTGTTGTTACTGTTTGAGTTACTGTTGTTGTTACTGTTGTTGTTACGGTTGTTGTTACGGTTGTTGTTAATGTTGTTTTTATTGTTATTGGTACTGAGGGGGTGTTGTTACTCGTTTGAGTTTTACTGTTGTTGTTACTGCTATTGTTGTTGTTGTTACTGTTGTTTGGATTTTTTGTTGTTGTTGTTGTTGTTAACTCTTGTTATTTCTGGATTTGCTGTTTGTTACTGGTTGTTGTTTTTTCTTGTATGTTACAGCTGGACTGTTTTTTACAGTTGTTGTTACTGTGTTGTTACTGTTTGTTGTTTTTGTTTGTTGTTACTTCTGGTATTTTTTGCTGTTTTTTTTGTTTGTTTGTTAATCGATTTTGTAAAGGAAAACTGTTGTTGTTAATGTTGTTGTTTTTGGTTGCTGTTATTGTTGTTGGTAACCTTGCCCGATTGTTTATACACCATGTTGTTTAACTGTTGTTGTTGTTACGTTGTTTAATAATGTGTTTATTGTTAAATGTTGTTAATACTGTTGTTGTTACTGCTGGTTGTTACTATTGTTGTTTGGTAGGGTATTGGTTGTTAATGTGTGTTGTTGATGTTGTTTCATGTTCTTGTGTACTGTTCTTGTTAAAATGTTAACTTTTTGCTGTTGTTGTAAATATTGCTGTTGTGAAACTGTTGTTTTTTCACTGTTGTTAAAACAAACTTGTTGTTTTATTTACTTGTTGTTACTGTTGTGTTTTTACTGTTTTTATGTTACAGTTGTTTTTTACCGCTGTTTTTTGGTTACTGTTGTTGTTACTGCTGTTTTCAATTGTGTGTTACTGTTATTGTTACTGTTGTGGTTACTGCTGTTGTTACTGTTTTTTTCTGTGGTTTTTAAAATGTTGTTTTTTTGTGTTAACTGTTTATTTTTTTTGTTGTTGTGGTTACTTATTTTTGTTACTGTTGTTTATTGCTTGTTATGGTTGGTGTTATTGTTACTGTTTGTTGTTACTGGGGTTGTTTTTGACTGTTTTGTTTTTTCTGCTGTTTGTTACTTTTTGTTCTTATTGTTGTTTTTAATGGTATTTTTTTTACTGTTGTTGTTTCTGCAGTTGTTATTGTTTGCTGTTGTTGTTACTGCTGTTGATTTTACTGTTGTTGTTTCTGCTCTTATTTTTGTTGCTGTTGTTGTTACTGTTGTTTTTACTGTTGTTTTTACACTGTTTGTTTTTCTGTGTTTAGTTACTGTTTGTTTTTATTGTTGTTTGTTACTGCTGGTAGTTTTTTACTGTTGTTATTGTTACTGTTTTTCGTTTGGCTGCGTGTTTGTTTTTTACTGTTGTTTTTATTGTTGTTTTTACTGTAGTTGTTAATGTTGTTGTTAATGTTGTTGTTAATGTTGTTGTTAATATTGTTGTTACTGCTGTAGTTTTTACTGTTGTTATTGTTACTGTTGTTGTTTGTTCTGTTGTTGTTTATTTTAATGGTGTTTGTTTTCTGTTGTTGTTACTGCTGTTGGTTATTGTTGTTGTTTGCTGGTAGTTAATGTTGTTGTTGTTACTGTTGTTGATGGTACTGTTGTTAATGTTTTTTGTTACGGTTGTTTTGTTTAATGTTGTTGTTAAATGTTGTTGTTACTGTTTGTAATTGGATGTTTGTTTGTTGTTTTTGGATTGTTTGTTACGGTTGGGTGTTACGGTTGGGGTTAATGTTGTTTTTATTGTTATTGTTGTTGTTTACTGTTGTTTGTTACTGTTGTTTGTTATTGTTTGTTGTTACATTTGTCGTTACTGGTTGTTTTTATTGTTGTCCGGTACTGTTGGTTTTTACTGTGTTGTTACGTGCTTTTAATGATATTTTACTTTGTTTCGGTTATTAATGTTGTTTGTGGGTAGTTGGTACTGTTATTGTTGTTGTTACTGTTGGGGGTTGTTACTGCTTTTAATGATTTTACTGTTGTTTGCTGTTAATAATGTTGTTACTGTTGTTGTGTTATTGGTTTTTGTTACTGTTGTTGTTTACTGTTGTATTTATTGTTTGTTGTTTAATGTTGTTGTTAGTGTTATTGTTGTTACTCTTGTTGTTGTTACTGTTGTTGTTATCATTGTTGTTACTGTTGTTTTTACTTTTTGTTATTGATTATTGAGGTTGTTTGTTATTGTTTTTTTTGGTGTTTGGTTTGTTAATGTGCGTTGTTTTTTGTGGTTGTTGTTTTTTGTTTTTTTTTTGTTTTTTTTTTGTTTTGTTTTTTTATTGTTTTTGTTACTGGGTGGTTTGTTTTGTTTTGTTTTGTTGTTGGGTTTGGTGTTTTGGTGTGTTTGGTGGTTTTAATGGGGTTTGTTTTTTCTGGTGTTGTATTGTTGTTTTTTTTTGGGGTTTTTGGTTTGTTCTTTTAGTGAGGGCACGTTCCTGTTCACAACTTCAGACTCCAAGGTCCATCTCGGTTAGACGTTGGGGTGCATGTCAAATTTATATTAAGATCCCTACTTGTGGTCTGGGGTTTATATTAGTATCTTTTCCGTTCATACATCTATCGAGCTTGGCAAGGGCGGCTGTCTCCACTGGTCACACTCTCACTCACACTACATCTCCTCATACTCTCTAGGGGTTTGAAGTGTTGGTCCCAATTTTTGCACTCGGGGGTTTTGTGCCTGAAAGGTCATGGTGGATCTGACTAACGTGAAGTAAATATATATAATTCTTTTCATTTTTATTTTCTATTGGAAGAGGGTTTTCCGTGCAGTACAGTATGAACGGCGTTTGGAGAGGCTAGGCATTCTAAACCAAAAATCTACCGGGGAGGTACGCTTGGGAATTGCACGTGGGGCTTTATATAAAAAAATAAAAACAGAGGAGCGGCGGAGTGATTAGCTCTCCGTGGGCATTATATGTTTGGGGGGGGGAGAATAGAGAAAAAAGGGGTTAGTGTCGGGGGTGACTGTCGCGATGGCGGGGGGTACCGGATATGTTTGATGTCTAAGGGTTGGTCGAAAATAAATTGGTCCGCAGCGCACGGGAGACCGTCTGGAGAACCTTTATGAGGGGGGGGGCGATCGTGTAGGGGCGGGGGGATACCTGTGGCAGGGCGACGGGGGCAATGATGCGTCATGGCTTGGATAGCTGGATAGGGTGATGTGGGGGGGAACGGGATGTAGCGGGCCAGTGGGGATACGGGCCCTGTTGGTGCCAGTGTGCACGGGGGTCATTGACAGGGTAGGGGGGGGGATGTTGTGGGGGGACATGCTACTCAAGAAATACCAGGGTATGGGCGAGGGCGGGTGGGGGTTGAGGGTTTTGACATGAAATGCGTAGATATATCAATAGGGCAGTGTGTGAACGGTGATAACCCCCCCCCCCCCCCCCCCATCCCCCCCCCCCCCCCCTATTTAAACCCCCCCCCCCCTCACAGTGGGAACCACGTTCTTCTCCCCCCCCCCCCCCCACCCCCCCCCCCCCCCCCCCCCCCCCCCCCGTATCCACCCCAGGCAAATTTAGGCATTAGGGTTAGATAAAAATATAAAACTGTCGACAAAAGAAACAGATGCTTTCTGTAGTAGTAAGTCATACCCTGCAACGCGAATGTCTATCTTTCTGTCATGGTGTGCCTGAGATTTACACTTCTTTTAAGATAATGTCTGCAACAATAGTGGCTCTGATCCTCTAAGCACATTCAAGGAGCATAAACACAGAGGTGATGATGATCGATGGTGGCAGTAGGATGTTGATGGTGGCAAATATGATGTGATGTCTTGTATGTACGTGGACTTGTTATAACCTGTGATGGTATTATGATGATAATGGGCGCGTGGGGAATTTAAATGGGGGGGGGATGCCTTGATCATGACCAGAATATGGTGATTTGGTTGAGTGATGATGTTATACTGTGGATATGGGTGATGGAATTTTTTTTTTAATCTTGAAACAGCGGTGCAAATAGTACGCTTTCTCCCAACCTGTTCTTTGCCCAGTGACATTTCTTTTACAAGGGCTGCCCTCTGCCTGTGGACTCTTCTCTCGTCAGCAACCCGTGTCAGGGTTCGCTCTTCCCATAACTGCACAAGGAGGGTGTTATTGTCTGAGAGCCTCTACTTTCATCTGGTGTTGTCTAAGTCAAGTAATCCGGTTTGTTACGAGGGGTCATCTCTGTAGACACACTGCTTGAGTCGCCAGGTTTAATTAGGCCTTGCACTCACATGAAACGAAAGCGGCAAAAGTTGTAACCATACACCCGCGTGTATGAGCTGTTACATGATGATTTTGCGTGGATGGGCAATTATGTGCATGTTGAGGTAGGACTATGGGTGTAGGAATGATTTATCCATGTCAATGTGAAAGTGGATCTAGACATGGGATGATAGATGGATGATGTGTTTATACTATATTATGGGTAATGATCATGATTGAGGAGGATATGATTGATGCCATGATACCACTTCCACTGAGGATTTATGGATGATGGATAATTGCAACGATTGGAGGATAGATGCATAAATATGATTGATAAGTTTTGGATGTTTTGTCAAACCATGATTTTCATATAAACCCTTTTTTCTGATGAGAAATAAGATATCATAGCTGAGATTCCCGATAATCAGTTTTTGAGTTTGTCATCATTAGTATCTTCGGCTCGTTAATGAGCTATTAGGCCTTCAGGACATTTGGCACTTAGCCACGGTCCTTCATGACACACGTTATGCTAAACAAGTCCTCAGGACAATCAGTATGCAGAAGTCCTCAAGTAACATACGTAAGCCCAATTCTCTCAAAACGCTGTATGGCCATGTCCTCAAAGAACACACAGTATTGCCAATTCCTCAAACACACGTATGCCAAGTCCTCAAACATCACGGCTTTGCCAAGTTTGTGCAAATGGTGTATCAACATCGTTATGTGCCAATGTCCTCATAACACCTCGTATGGCCATAGTCCTACAATACAACAGCGTTATGCCAAGTCTCAGGTTACACACGTAGTTATGCCATTTAGTCCTCAAACACTTGCATACGCCAAGGTCCTCAAATGCAAACAATAGTGTTTTATGCCCTTGTCCTCAATACAACCAACTCGTATGCCAAGTCCTCTAAACCAACACGTTTGCCCAAGTCCTTCAACTCCACCTCACGTGGTGCCAAGTCCTCACAAACTGTCAGTGTATGCGGAAGTCCTCAAACACGTAACGTATGCGAAGTCCTCAACCCACACGTATCTGAGGCACCAAGTCCCTAAAACCAAACAAGTGGATGACCAAAGTCCTCAAACATAAACAACGTATGCCAAGTACAACTCAAAACAACGTCGTATGCCAAGGTCCTCAATCAACAAGAAGTAGTTGGTTATTTAAGTTCCTCAAACAATTCATCGTTGGGACATGTCACTTCGGAGACAAACAATAAGTTATGCCAATGTCCTCATAACAACATGTATGCTCAAGTTTAAACATGGTGATGGCAAACGTATTGCCAAGTCGGATTACTACAGAAAACACTTATGCCAAGAGTCCTCAAAAGACATCACGTATGCCAAGTCCTGCAAAGGGACCGCAAATCGAGTGGCCAATAGTCCTCTAACAATCTCGTTTGGTAAAAAGGGAAATGCCATGTCCAGACGTATAACACAATTTGCAAATCTTAATAAAGTAATCACGTATGCAACTTGTCTGATCAAACAACACGTATTGCATAGTCCTCAAACTTGTAACGACACGGTTTGCACAAGTTCCTCAAAGCAAATACACGTTATTATGGACCAAGTCCTCCAAAACATACACGTATGCCAAGTCTTTTCAAAACCACAGTATTGCCAAGCTGTATCCTCAACACTCGTATGCCAAAGTCCTCAAACAAACACGTATGCCAAGGCTCCTCCAAACAACACGTTATGCCAAGTCCATCAAACATATTCACGTATCCCAAGTCCTTTAAAGCAACATGTATGCCAAGTCATTTTGCCTCAGTTTAACAATACAACCCGTTTAATGCCAACTGGTCCTATTAAAACATACACGTATGCCATGACCTCATATCAACACGTATTGCCAAGTTCTTAATGATACTTACACTTTTGCCAAGG
Source organism: Oreohelix idahoensis (assembly GCA_024509875.1). Classification (NCBI taxonomy): domain Eukaryota; kingdom Metazoa; phylum Mollusca; class Gastropoda; order Stylommatophora; family Oreohelicidae; genus Oreohelix; species Oreohelix idahoensis. Next base: position 26,086 of record JAMPIV010016955.1, on the reverse strand, counting down.
TCCATCAACACTCTAAACGTTATGCCAAATCCTCAAACAAACACGTGTGCCAAAGTCCTCATAATAAACACGTATTGCCAAGTCCTTCAATTCATTACTCGTATGCAAGACCTCAATAACAACACGTAATTTTGAATGATTGGATAACTCATACAAACCTTCTGCTCATAATACTCCTTAAAAGATACACGTATGTCCAAGTCCTCATTACATGTAAACGTATGCCAAGTCCTCAAAGGAACACGTATGCTAAGGTTTTCTATTGATACAACACGTTAGTGCCAAGACCTCAAATTCTTTAACACGTTGCAATAAAGTACCTCAAACGTTACACATTGCCAAAGTGCCAGATATTCAACCTACATAAGTTCAAGTCACTCAAACAACACGTGTGCATAAGTCCTCAATAATAAACACGTAGGCCAAGTTTTTCAAAACAACACGTTATGCCAATGACCTCAAATCGTAGCTACGTACTTGCAAAAGTCTCGTCCTCAATAACAATCACATATAAAAAAGGTAAAAAATTAGAAGGTTAAAGGAACCCGTTACACGCCCATTGAGGCATATTGGGAATATGGTGTTAGGCCCATATTATCTTGACCGTCGGCACACGAGGGGTGATGTGGTCGGCATCACGCGGCCGCCTTAACCTTCCCAGAGTAGCTCTGGTACCCATTTGGGGCTGGGTCAACCCAGGAGCCGTTTGTGGCCTAAATTATTTTTTCCGCTCATCTGGAGGATCGAAATCATTGGGACCACTGCGCTATAGGATAGCCAGGTGGCATTAATCCACTATGCTACCTCAAAACAATACACGTGTGCCAGTTAGTTCTATATATAATAAACATTATTGCACAACGTCCCTCATCATATCCAACGTATGCCAATGTCCTCAATACACACACGTATGCGAAAGTTCTCAATACAAACCACGTTTGCCCTAAGTCATCAAAACAACACGTTTGCCAAGTCCCTGCATAACACTACACGGGTCAGCACTGCACCATAATCAATATCAACGTTGTATGCCAAGACCTCAAACAAACACGTTATGCCATAACTCCAATTAACACGTATACCAAGAACTCAATACAACTCGTATTACCAGCAACCTCAGACAAACCACGTTATACCAGCACCTACAATATTACATGGTATACCAGCACCTCATTACAAACACGGTTATAACCCGCACGGGTTTACCAGCACATCCTTCTAACAACTATATATTCACAGCACCCTCAATTACAACACGTATACCAGCTACCTCTATACAATCACGGTATACCAGGGCAGCAGCACTCAAATAACACATGTTATTCCAGGGGCCAACACTCATAAAACAAACACGTTTATCCTGCAGCAGCAGCATCCCCTCATACAACTTGTATACCGGCACTTCATAATCTTTCACGTTTATACCAGCATACCTCATAACAAACACACGTATATTCCAGCACCTCATATACAAACTATGGTATTACCAGCCACCTCAAATCAACACGTTATGTCCAGCACCTCAATCAAACACGTTAATACAGCAACATCAAAACTAACACGTTATACCAGCACGCTCATAACAACAAGTATATACCAGCTCACTCAAATACAAACACGTTATGACCACAGCCTCTCAAACATAACTACGTTTTACCAGCTCCTTCAAATATCTTACACGTTATTCCAGGCTCCTCATATCAACACGCAAGTTGACCAGCTCCTCAATCATCATCGTGTAGTCCAGCACTTCCATAAACAAACACGTATACCAGCACCTCTAAACTTTAATGTATACCAGCTCACCTCTAAACATCACGTATTCACAGCTTCATTAATATAACACACGGTATATACCTGCTCCTGCAAACTACTATACGTATTACCAGGACCTCATATACTACTCGTATACCCAAGCATCCTTCTATCAAACATGTATACCCAGCACCTCATATACTTGATTCTCGGATACCAGCACCTCAAAACCATCAACGTTCTCCCTGCTAACCTCATATCTAATCTCGTATATCCTAGCTCCTCAAACTACATCGTATTCCTGCCAGCTAAATCAAACAAGTATGCCAAGAACCTCAAAAACCATACCATATGTATTCCAGCACCTCATTCAACACTACGTATATCTTGCACCTCAATACAACCCACGTTATGCCAAGTCCTCATATACTATCCTCGTATGCCAGGACATCAATAACAACTCGTATTACCTGCACCTCAATCAAACACATATACCAGCAACATCAAACTACATCTGCTATACCAGCTCCTCTAAAACAAACACTTTATACCTGCACCTCATATACAAATATACACGGTATACCAGCACCTCATATCAAACATTGTTTACCAGCCACCTCCAAACAACACGTTTACACAGCACCTCAAACATAACGTATACTAGCTCTTCAACAACACGTATGCCAATGACCTCAAACAACAGTATACCAGCACCTCAAACAACAACGTTTACCAGCTCCTCAAAAAAACCACTTATACCAGCACCTCAAACAACACGTATACTAGCACCTCAACAACCACGTTATGCCAAGACCTCAAACAACCACGTATACAGGCTCCTCATAACATACTCATATACCAGACCTCAAACAAACACGTATACAGCCACCTAACAACCCGTATATACCATGACCTCTACCAAAACAGATGCCATGTCCTTTGCGTGCATCGCTCGAGGGTCTTTCAATGTCTTTGTTATCCTTCTCGTTTTCTGTCACCAGTTCTCTTCGACACGTGTTTGTTTGTTTTACCATTGCTTCTCTTTTACCTTGTGGATTCCAGAGCAAGCCGCCCTTATAATGCTATCAGTAGTTTCCCCGCAATGTGTCCTGTCCATCGCGCGTCTTATTATCATTGTTCTGTTCCTCACTGGCACTTTGTCCTCCCAACTCCCTCCCCCCCACAGCCTCACATTCACCCCCCCCCCACTAGCACTGGTTCTGGTTCCTGTATTGTTGTTCCACTGGGCAACTTGTCTGGTTCCTGTCATCTGTTGTTCCACTGGCACTTGGTCTGGTTCTGTTCATCAGTTCCCCAATCCGTGATCTTGTCGTACCATCTTTTAATTGCTTATTTAAGTAAGCAACCCTATAGGAAAGTATAAATTAAAAAAAATTAATAAGGTAAGAAAAATCAGTTTTTACAAGGTTAACGGTTACACATGAATACAAGGGAACGTTTCGGGTTTTTCCCTTCGGTCGGTACCCCCCGTATACACACACCGGCACAGTTTACGAAACAGGTGACAAGGACCATGAACTACATATAGGTACTACAAAAATACTATGGATGATGAGGAGGGAGAACAACAAAACAAATGAGCGATTACAAGCAGTATGGAACAAACGGGTGATGAGCGGAAACGATAACAATGATTACATTCATATGAAAAATCGTTTAAATCCAGAAAGGACCATGTTCGAAACAGAAGAAAGTTAAATAATCAATGATAAACGAGGACAGAAATGAACAAACAATATTCAAACAAGTTAAAAAAATCACTTAGCTGGATCCAAGAAAGAAAACATTCAAGATGGCTGAGATAAAAAAAGAGTCATTACGGGTATAACCCATACTATGAAGGTCTGGTAAAACTTATTGTTTTGGTTGTTCTCTTATGTTTGAACTGAGCTTTTTTACAATAGGGTGAATTGACATTAGAGTGAAGTTTCTTATTTTTTATGTGGACTGATTCCATTTGGCTATTCCATACATTACCCAATGCACGGTGTGTGAAAGCTTCTTCTTGTCTGGTCTCTTTATATTTTGAATATCACTGTCCTTCCCTTCCAGATGTTGTCTACATTCCTGCGTAGATAAATTTATTGATTTTACATCTTAAGTGGTGTTTCGTTAAGTTCAATAATGCAGTCGAATCCTACATTTATTCTCATTGTTTATTTTCCCCTTGTAATAATGTATCGTGACCCACTTGTCTGTGACCTCCCAACGGTGTATTCTCATTTCTGTGTTGCATCTGTGGTTATGGGGACAGAACTGCAAGACTGTCGGCAGGACAGACCAATGGTTCTTAATCTTTTAGAAGTCCGGTATCTCCCTTTACAGTATCTAAGAAACCTCACACCTCTTTACGCCATCTTAAAAAAACCTCGCACCCCTTTACAGCATCTAAGGGGGGGGGAAGCCTCGAACACACCATTTACAGCATCTTAAGTAGCATCGAACCAACACCTTTACATAAACATCTTAAGAAGCCTCACACCCCTTTTACGCATCATACTTAAAAGAATCGCGACCCCTTTAAGCTCACGTTAAGAAGCCTCGAAACACGCTTTACATCATCTTATGAAGACTCAAACCCCTTTACAATTTGAAAAAGAATCGCACCGCTTTTGAGCTCGTTAAGAAGCATCGTAACAACACCTTTACATCTCTTAAGAAACCTCGCATCCCTTTACAGCATCTGAAGAAGCTCATCGCACCCCCCGATTATCTCATCTAGTTCGCACAAAATCATGGCAGTAAATAAAAAAAAAAGAAATAAAAAAGAAGTACAGTAATTCACTTTGTCAATGTTCTATTTTCTACAGATACATTTGAGTTGTGTCAATTATTTAGTGTTCACAATAATTATCTTTCAAAGATATCTGGCGTGTATCACACACTCCCATAATTCTCGGGACCGTGCTACCACCCGTAGTGTGTCTATTGCACCCGATGGTTAAGAAACACAACTGTAGATCGTCAAGTACGAGGGATTCCGGCGGATAATCGCGGAGTAAATTTTTACAAAAATAATCAAATAAATAACACAGTGATTTCAAATCATTCTGTTCAGCAGCATAGTTAACACTTTTTCCCTTCTTTTTCCTCCTCTAGCTTTGTCTTCTTCACAGAAACAATATAAAACACAACGTAGAAATAAAAGGGTACAATCTCACACCTAAGGGTCTTTTTATATTTGGACATGCGCCCTAATATAACCGTACTAGGTTCAACGGGACGCGGCCATCACCAAAACGAGGCAAAATTTTATTTTAAAAAAAAACGAGAAATAGCCCGGTGTCTGTAGAGGGAAAAACGACGATAATTGTACCATTAACCGAAATGACGTACCGTACTTAGCCGTGTAATGGTGCTAAATAAAAAACACATTTTTACAATGGAATTAGTTAGAAGCTTCCCAATCCAGTCATAACTGACTTTGTGAATGATGCGCCCTGTGCCTGGGGTTCCTTTGGGCGTGTTTCTTTTCTCTTCTGCTTCCTTTTAAGAGCTTCTGTTACCCTCATCCGAGGTGGCGCCGTAGGGATCATCTCCACCTGTCGGGACTGGGCAACTTCGTCCTGTCACTTTGCTGCATTTATATCCAATGTCTTCATGTTTTGCTTGCACTATCAGCTCAATCATTATAACTGGACCGACGACGAGGAGAGAATTCCTAAATTGGATCGTCTTCGAGACTTCATAATGGTGTCAGGGTTATCCCTTGCCCAGGTAGATTTACTGCCAATCTCCAGTCACTTACACCATCAAGATTAGTTGGTTATGGTAGTATTTGTTTTGGAATGTGCCCCGACCTTCATGCTCATATGAAGCGCTGTGGAAAAAAAAAAAACGTTTCTACTTTATCAGATGTCATTCCGTGATTTTACATGCTAGGTTTAAAAGCGATAACTTGTAGTGCCTTGGTAGTTGCAAGATCATCATCATCATCAGCTACTATCTCCATTTCGAAGTCGGCTGCGATGAATCACCAACGTCTTCTATCTCTTGTCTTGATGGTGCCACACTGATAGAACTCTTTTTCCTGTCTCTCTGTCTTGATGGTTCACACTGATAGACTCTTTCCTGTCCATCCCTCCATGTTATCTTCCCACCTCTAGCGTTGTCTTCATATAGAACGCAATAGAGATACAACAAACAAGTTCCAAGATCATTGTCACAGATGGAAATAGTGCAGCAGTGATCATCCACTTTTTCCCGTCCCCATCTAGTTTATTTGGTGCTACATGAACCAAGGATTCACTAGTGCAATTAACATGTGAGCCGTTTGGCAATTAAGCACGGTGGAACACAGAGAGCGCGCGGAGCATGACGTAATAGATTCTTTGATCAGGGGATGTTAAGTCTGAGACGGACCTGAGATTGTAAAACTTTCAGGGGAATTAATTGCGTAGCGGATATTTGGCAAGGCGGAGATGATGATGAAAGTCAAGCCAGAGAGGTTTGTCGGCGGCAGAGGTGGTAAAATTACCTTTGATTCAAGAATCGAACGGCAAATGGGCTCGGTCTGGCAGTAGGTGTGACTTTCGCATTAAAGACCGATAGAACGGAATTTACGGATATATACCATGTCTCTCCGATAGCCATGATCAGTTGTTCATAGATCTATGTGAAATTCACGAGCTAGATATCTTAGATTTCTCGTACAGAGTGAAAATTATTAGATTTTCGTGGAGTGTTTCATTTTTCTGATTGCGGTAATTTATATACTAGCCTTTAAGTGATTTAGTGTGTTTAAAGTTTTCATTATATTTCACTGAGATTTTCTGTGCTAATTAAATAACTTATAGCTAAATCTTTTTCAGCCGTAAAGGGAATTTAATTACTCGCTATTTCCCAGTAAGAGATGTTTTAAATTGACTAGTACATACATTAAATAACTGTCTACTGACGGTATATACTATTTACTTCTATCCATTTTATGTAATTTTTTAAAATGACTAGTGTTCATATCACGCGTTAAAAACGATAGGATAAGATAGACACGTGTGTTTTAAATCTAATTTATAACGGAGTGGTGAAGAGGTCCTATTTTAACACGTGTTAGATATGATATTGATAATTTGGTTAAATGTTTATATTTTCTTTCCTAAAATCTAGGCCGATCAACCTGAGTACTAGCGGTTTTTTTAATGGCCATATGAACTTATGATCATACGAACTTATAATATTATAAGCATCCAGGGATATTTAATATTGACGAGCTTCTTGCTGTGACCTGTGTGGTGGTCCAATTTTCCTCATTTTCATGAGAGAAACCAGAATAGAACCATTATATTATAATATTAACTGGACGAGAACTATTACCAGATTTACTTATATCAATCTCTTCAGCCAGCTGTGGCGAAACATATTGTCAGCAACATTTGTATAACTTAACCTAGCGTCTCAGCCACCTGAGGCTAAACAACATAGGAACTATATATATATATATATATGTGTGTGTGTGTGTGTTCTATTCATCCTACGTCGGCGATCACCACGCATGAACCTTAGTCCAACCAACTGAAGGCATAGATAACTTATTGTATCCATGACAAATTAAATCAACGACTCTAGCGACTCCCGTGAAAATTTGCAGTCAGCAACTACGGCGAGTCTGGGGCTGGATTTGGCAAAACTTAAATTTGACACTAAATAGTCTTATTACTTATTAGTGTATTTCCTTGGAATGCTGCGACAACTACTGGAATAAGCAAAAGTCTGAAAGTGGCCACTGAATGGGTGTGAATTGAATGAACGGAGAAAGGAACTTATGTCTTTTGCTAACATCATATACTTATGTGGTTTCTTCTTTCTTTTTTTATCTCACTAATCTGAATAGTCACGGGATAGATTACATTAGGAAGCTATTCTTTTCCCATACTGACTATTTCATAACTTATTGTTAACTTTTGATCTTTTGGGTTAATTAACCTCTGTTGGGATCGTCTTTTCTTTTCCTTTACCAGAGGGGGAGAACCTATTTGATTAATTTCTTCTTATGCAATTTTGTCTGTAAATTATGATTTAGTAATGTATATGTTTATTGTTGTGATCTTCTATTGATAATAAACTTTATTAAACCTTTAGTTATCGTGTCGGTCAACCCCTATCCATTATATGTTATTCATAGTTTGTTTTCACGTTCGTGTGTATTTGTCACAGAATTGTGTGCATTTGAGTGTAATGTAACTTGTATTTTCGTACAAGGAGAGAAAGTGCGTCTGATTTAAATATCGTCGTCCAGATAGGCTGGATTAGATAAATTATTCTATCCAGAGACTGTCCTTTCTCTTACACGATCACCTCGTGATAAAACTATTTCTTACCCCTTACTTTCACATTGTCATCACTATCACCTCTGCTCAGACAGGACTATAAACATCTATTACCTATCTGATAAAATCTACGACATAATGGTCGCTCGTCGCGGGACTGAACTCTAAGTCTGAGTCTAGATAAAGTCTAAAGTCTGATATTGAATCTGAATTTTCATCTAGATAGAGAGTGTGTGAGTTTGTCTTGTGAAGTTAGGGTATAAAAATTAATTATCCCCTAGACAACGATCTTAGTTACCGGGTGTTTGACCACACACATATAGGACTGTTTTTCTTTCCACAGCATCATAGAGTTACGTGCAATTTGTTCTGATAGTAATCTTTGTCAGATATATGAGATATATGGTATTTTGTTCAAGGCCGCTAGTACGCGTGATTGTTAAACAATCGCTGGTTTTTTTTTTTTAGAAGCAGCAGAGTTTGAGCAAAGCTAAGGACCGATTTCTGACTTTACGTCTAGTTAATAACGTCCCTTACTCTTAACTGACTTCTAGAGTGGGCGAGTTTTGGTGGATTTATAATATAAGGGAAAAAAAATTTTTCTCCTGCATTTTATAATTAATTTTAAAAAAATTGTTTATCCACCATTAGTAATAGTCGTTTTTTCCACTATTAGACTGATCTACCATTTATTTGGCTTAGTTGTCTGTATTAGGAGCCTTGTGCCAGGTAATAACAGCGATAGATTAGATAACTGATAACGGTACAGGAGGTATCTCAGTGAAATAATAAATATTTTTGTTTGCTTGTTTTTTTCTCCTCGTAAAGTTGGGTAAGGATAGAGTTTTTCTCTCCTTCTTTTCTTCTTTCTTTCTCGGGTTAACGACATTTAGTTATTAGCCATGGCTGAGAGAGCTGAACGTAGAGCCATGCTAAGAGAAGAAGCAAAGGAGACAGGATTGCAAGGAGAAGAAGTGACCGCGTTTGTCAATGTAGAACTTGACCGATATGACGCGGAGAAGAAAGTAGCAGAAGCTATGGAACAGAGGAAAATTGAGGCGGAGATGGAAGCTCGCAGGGCAAACAAAAGGGAGAAGGAGATACAGCATGAGGAAAGAGAGAAGAAGAGACAGCATGAACTGGCGCTTAAGGCCCTAGAAGTCCAAAGTCGCGGTACTATGTCTTCCTCCAGCAATGGAGAGTCTCCACCCAAGTCGCAGTTAACTGATCAATCCAGTAACCAATCTCCTGAACTCGTAGCTATGTCTTTCGCCCTGGAATCCTTCCCTAGCCCCAGTGAAAAAACTGACTCGTTTCTCGTGAAATTTGAGAGGATGGCAACACTGTATGGGTTAGAGAGTTCCCGATGGTGTCTAAAGCTTTCGCAGGCTTTAAAAGGTAGTGCTTATGACGTCTATGTAAAACTGGGAAGCAGCCATCAAGACAACTACGACATGCTAAAGAAGGCTTTACTGGAGCTTTTCGAAATGAACGCTTGCAAATTTTCCACCTGTTCAGAAACAGCAGAAAGGAAGGCACGGAGACATTTCATCAGTTCTCTTCACGCTTGACAGGATATTTGACAAAGTGCATGGAACTTTCCAAGCTCCCTTTTACTTTTGAAGGACTTCTGGAATTTGTTCTTACAGAACAAATAAAATCCACTTTGTCAAACGAAACCCGTAGATTTCTGGCTGAACAGGGCGCAGTAAAGTTGGAGGACATTCTTAGTAAATCTGAACGTTTCTTGAATGCTTTGGCCGAGCTTCCCATCACAAAACGCAAGCCGACAGATGAGCATTTTCGGAAAAATAATTCAGAGCCGTCTTCCCATTCTTCCCAGCACCATAATCAACGAGAAACTTTACCTCAGAACTCTGCCCACGAACAATCGAAATTCTTTAAAAACAGATACCCCACCAACAAGAATTCTGATCAGCCCGACCGGCCTACATGGCACAGCCGCCAGAAAGGTCAAGACAAGGGAAAAGACCCCTGCACAAGGGACATCTGATCAGAGCACGCACACCGGGACGAATAGAATCGGTTGCTTGTTAATAGACTCGCAACGGAGAATTAGTGTCAGTGATTCCCAAACTGAGGGTGAGAGGACCTCATCGTGAGGAACTGTTATTTTGAACCGGACTTCAACATCTTGTATTTTTGACACAGGATTATCCTTTGACTGTATTGTCGCAAGGCATTTGGTCAAACCTGGTCAAGAGACAGAAGACACCGTCAAATTATGTGGAGTTTTCAAGAGTGATGCACCCATGACGCTTCCCATCGCATTGGTGGAGATACACTCTGATTTTATCAGAGGTGTTATCAAAGCGGCTATTATAGATGATCCTACCTACCCAGTAATACTTGGATGTAGATATGTGTTTGTTGGGAGACCGAAATAGCCGATTGTGGCAGCAGTAACCAGAAGAGGGCAAACCAAGAAGGAACGGGAGCCTGCGCCAAATTTGTTACATGAGGAACTAAAAGAGGCGCAACAAAATGACCCTACCTTGGAACCCTGCTTTAGGAAACTGCCCATGGCCAAGGACCCCAGACACAACGGAGACATCTTTTCCAAGGATGGCGTACTATATCGTAAAACGGGCAACCCTGATGAAGGGCATAATCAGCTCCTAGTACCGACACAGTACTGAGACCAAATCTTAGAAATGGGGCACTCTCTTCACTTTAGCGGACATATGGGACAAAACGCGACTAATCAGCGAATATCGACTCATTATTGGTGGCCAGGAATGAACTCTGATATTATCAGATACGTGAAATCCTGCGCCCAGTGGCAACGTGTGGCACCCAAACATTGGACACCCCCAGTTCCCATGGGTGAAATGCCAATAGTAGGAACACCATTTGAACGGGTTGCTGTCGACATTGTTGGACGCCTAGAAAGGACCAAAAGAAGGAACAGGTTTATCCTGACCTTAGTCGATACTTGCACTATGTGGGCTGAAGCTATACCTCTAACATGAACGGATTCCAAGCAATTCGCAGACGCCCTAGTGCAAATTTTCACGTGGTTGGGAGTTCCTCTACAAGTTTTGACGGATAACGGATCCCAATTCCGTAGCCTGTTAATGGAGGAGATCTTTAAGATCTTGAAAGCCAAGCACATCCACACAAGCTCCTACCATCCGGCCGGAAATGGGCTCGTGGAACGCTTCAACGGCAACCTCACCATGATATTACGTAAGCTGGGACAAGAGAAACCTGAAGATTGGGACCTTTTAATTCCTGCAGCCTTATTCGCCTACAGGGAAGTTCCCCAAGCCTCTACAAGTTTACCACCAGCTACTCTTTTATTCGGCAGACCTATTAAGGGGCCGCTAGAAACCTTACTCCGGTCATTGATAGACCAGAAGGCCGACGAGACAGTCGTCTCAGCCAGCAAGTATGTATCGGACCTTACGGATAGGTTACAACTAGGATGGGATCTAGTAATAACCAACCTTAAGAAAGCACGCGCAAAGCACGCTAAACGGAACAATAAAGCGGCTAAAGAGAGAGAACTCGTACCAGGTGAGAAGGTTTTGTTGCTACTTCCGACCGGAAGCAACAAACTGCGCATCGGATGGCAAGGGCCGTTTACCGTCCTGAAAAAGATCTCAAGAACGAACTACAAGATCTCTATTAAAGGAAAGGAGAAGGTCTACCATGTATATGTGCTAAACAAATACTTGGAAATACCGGTGCCGTCCTCCGAACATCTCCTGGCGGTCGCCATAGCAACAGAAGATGGGGAAGATGACGATAGTTGCATGGAATATCCATTGCAACAAACGGAATCTTTCCAAGATGTGAAATTCGGTGACAATCTCTCTGAAGCACAACAGACAGAAACGAGGGCGCTACTGAAACAGTGCACAGCAGTTCTGACGGATGTACCTGGTCAAACACATCTCGTAGAGTTCGATATGAAACTGACAAACGAGACACCTGTTCGGACCAGAGTATACCCCATCCCGTATGCTAAAGATGATACGTTACGCGGAGAAATAGACAAGCTACGTCAAGCCGAAATTATCAGTGAGTCTACCTCTCCTTACAGTTCCAGTGTAGTGCTGTTACAGAAGCCCAATAAGGAGGTTTGGCTGTGCATAAATTACCATTTACTTAACACTGTAACGGAATTCCAGCCGGAACCTTTCCAGAGCGCTTCTGAGCTGTTCACCAAGCTTAGCAGGGCAAGAATTTTCTCAAAGATTGACCTGAGTAAAGGTGTCGTGGAATATTCTAATCCACATATATAAATTATTAGGTAAATATAAAGCCTAATAAATACATATAATAAATAAAGGAAGAAGAATGGTAAAGAACAGTGCTGTCACAATGACTGTACTCGAAATCCCCCTTGTTTTATGCTTCGTCTGCAAATTGTAACGCTTTCACGTTGATAGTAAAAGCTTACTATATTATTACCCGCTTTCTTCAATGAAACGTGTGCTGTATTTCTTGGAAAAACATTGAGATACCAAGCTGAACAATGATCTAATTTTAATATTTTATTCATTCCATTTTATACACGGCGGAACGAACGAACAGATGGACTAAAGGATAAAGAGAGAGGGAGGGCTGAAAATCAGGAACGCATGCAACACGCGTCGCGCGATACACAAATGCTGCCATCACGCGTGTAAGACTACATGCACTAATTTTTTTTCAGACGGACAGTGATAAATTCACTACCCTTCCCAGAGTTAGGTTTTAAGATCATAAAAAACGCTTATTAGGAAAGATAACATTATATGGGTTTACGTTTGAAAACAGTACAGTGCCCAGACAGCACATCTTCGAAACAGGAGGTAGAAGGAATTGCATATTTTGAACGCAGCCACGTAGCTCTTTTGGATTTGGATATTTGGGTTCCTTAGGGCTTGCTGGCAAAGAATATGTAAAACGTTGCGCAAATAGTCCAGGAATTAATAAATTATAACCAAAATAAAATAGTGGGGATGCCTGACAACATGAAATCATTTCTGCTCATAAAATTTTTTTATAACGTGTTTGAAAAAAAAATCTTACGTTACAGAATTAGCCTACCATGTAAACTCCAAATTGATTGGAGCGCAACAAATGAAAGACTAACCACGATTGGTCGGGCTATAAATACTATCTTTCGTTGTTAGGGGAGACGTGAAAAGGTAACATTTTTTCAAACACTTGTCGAAACGTGGCCTCATTGGCTAGACTCGCTGATATACTCACTTAGGAGCGTTAGTTCGAGACCACTAGTGCAAATAATCTTGATAAAGCAACAGTGCGTTGAAGCCAGCTCATATTTGTGTTAAATAAAAGCCTGGAACATAAGCAGATGGGAATTTGTGCCAGTAATTGTGCCAGAATTCATTGCTAATCAACGTATCTGTGTTTATTTCCATGAAATTGTGGTAAGCTTGAACCATTCAGTATCTTTTAATGAAAATTGAATGTAAATTGTTAATTTATGCCTGTATATATATGTGTAGTTCAGTGGCAAACAGGAGATAAAGCCTATAATGCTCCAGCCTGAACAGAGGGTGTCGGAGGGAAGTAAAACGGCATGGAATGGCCAAATAGTACACTGACACCTGGATGATTGATTAGACAGAAATAATGCTGGAAGTGCAGAGGCGTAGTAACCATTAAGGAGGGTAATGCTGGTATAAAGTATTTCAGATGAAGCTGACAGTTGGCCTAACGCTCTGAACTCAATGTTTGTGTTATATTGTGCTCAGTGTAGAACTAGAGTATCAATTAGTTATGAAGTAGAAGGTACATCCTTCTTGTTTTCAGGGACCGTGGTCTTGATGGTACTGAGCAGCACCTGGTCAGAGCTTTGCTGAATCCAGAGTCGGACAGCATACTCCTTGGTCCATTTAGCTATCAGTGAGGTGTCTCCAGAGCCCAGAGGAGAATTCGAGCAGAGGAGTCCTTCCCTGCCGCCATCACGCAAGATAAGCTGATTTGGCCAGCTGAGCTCAACATTATGTCCCCTCATCTTGAAATGACTTTGTAAAAATAACATTCAGAAGGGAATTTAATTGTCTTAATATCAGGAACTGAGAACATCTCCAATACTAGTCCCAAAAGACAAACTATTGAAGTCATGATGACAAATACCAACAGAGCTTGAACAAAACAAAACCAGTATTACCTCATATTACCACTACACAACTGACACACATAGGATATTTTAATAATATATGTCACTACAATATTCATATTGATAAAGTCTGTACATATACTTGTAATTAAAATTGATTGTGATTCCTGGTTCCTTTGTATTTGAATCAGGACACATATACCTTTATGATAACCATGAATACATATTGTTATTTGAAAAGTTATCAGTGACTCCTTAAGATATTCTCATAGAGTGTTATATGTATGTGAGTGTCACAGTGTTGTCAAGAGTAGTGGATTAAATTAAATTGTTTATCTGTCTGTTGTTGTGACTTACACTTCATCATACACATACCCTAGACACATAACGTAGTCATCACACTATTCCAGAATAATTCTGACTGAGATATATAGATATGTGGCAGCAAGTAAGGTTATCTATAATACACTACTCTTATTAGATATAGATACCTTCACAGCTGATCTCAGTCAGTACACTAAGTCCCCTATACATATTTATAACATCTCATTTCACCACATATATTGGGGTCTCGCTCTTGGGATTTTGAATCTTTCCCTATTAAAAATATTGGGGGTAATTCACTTCAGGGAATATAAGAATTAAAAGGTATCCTTGGGTGGAATTAAATAAGGTTGAGCTCACGGTGCCTGTGTTGTCCATTAGATATATTTAGAGATTAAATTGTTGGTTAGACATTGTAGAAATTTACCTGATAGACAATGGCGGACCTGGCCAAGTTTCGATCTGCTGCTGTACAGACTGCAAAAGAGTTAGGATTAGATGGGCAAGTTATGGTTGCCTATGTCACTACGGAATGTGACAAATTTATTGAACGCGAAGAAAGAAGGTTTGAAGCCGAAAGAAAGTTAGAGGCTGAAAGGGAAATTAAGAGGTTACAATTTGAGGCTGAGGCTGAGACTAAGAGGTTGCAGATTGAGGCGGAGGCTAAGAAATTGGAGGCAGAAAGAGAAGACAGAAGATTGGCTGCAGAAAGGGAAGAGAAGAAATTAGCTGCAGAAAGGGAAGCAGAAAAGGAGGAGAAGAGATTACAAAGGGAACATGAGTTACGACTAAGGGAGTTTGAGTTTCAGGGCCATGCTCCTGAAAATGGTGCCAGTCCCTTTGCCTCTGATGCCACTGCTAGCCAAGGAGCCTCAACCTCAGCTATGAATTTTCATTTAGATCATTTTGTTGAGAAAGACGATGATATAGAGAGCTACCTAAATAGGTATGAACTATTAGCTACCACGTATGGGTTAGAGAGAGAAAGGTGGAGCTTAAAGTTATCTCAGGGACTTCGTGGGGCAGCTTATGAAGTTTTTGCAAAAATGAGCAGAGGTGATCAGGAAAATTTATGACATGCTAAAGCAGGCTCTTTTGTTAAGGTATGAAAAGAATGCAGAATTTTATAGGAAAAAATTTAGGAATGCTAAACTACTGTCAGGTGAAACCTATCACCAGTTCTCTGCACGAATAGAGACATACTTGGAGAAATGGACTTCTCTGGGGAAAACCCAAGATCTTAAGGAAATGGTCCTTATAGAGCAATTAAGAGAGTCCATGGCTCCAGACCTGAGAAAGTTTCTCATGGAACAAGGTGCAGAGAGGCTGGGTGAGTTGCTAAATGTTGCTGAAAGGTATCAAGCAGCTCAAGCAGAGGTAACAGGTAATAAAAAGAAACAAGTGGATAACTTTAGGGCACCACAGAACTTTAATAAATTTGATCCTAGGGATCAAAATAAAGGTAAGCACCAATTTGATAGGCCACGGTATGAAAATAAAAATAAATTCCCACAATTCGATGAAAGGAAATATGATGAAAGAAAATCTTTCAACCAAGGAAAAAGGTGGTGTAAGAATTGTCAGATGGACAATCATGACACTGACCGTTGCAGAAGGAAACCTGTGTATATGGCAACCCTTCAGGTCAGGTCGACCTCAAGACAGGAGGAGGATATTATGTTAGGTACCACTCCAGAAGAGATGAGGAAGGCACAGGCTGGGGATAAAACACTCAAGCCTTGTTTCAGAAAATTGTCAACTTGTCATACAACTCCAGGAAAGGGAGATTTTTACATGAAAAACAAGTTGATGTATAGGAAGACTGGAGCTAGATCCAAAGGTCACGGACAGCTGGTACTTCCTAAAAGATACAGGACAGAATTAATAAGGAGCCTACATGTGAAACCAGATGGGGACCATGAGAAGATAGGTACCATCATTCAAAAGGTGGCTCACAATTATTATTGGCCCAAAGCAAGATGGGACATTGAGAATTTTGTAGAAAGGTGTAGCATAGCACATGAGGGAACACCCACAAGTGGGAACATGGATCAGGACCTGGACACGCCCCGGGGCAAAATTAGGCCTGATAATAAAAAAGAGATATAAATTTGATAAAGTGGACCAAATGGAATGGGAAGCCCCTTTTCACGGACAAGCTTCACTTAACTGTTTTACAATGGCCACTATGCGGAGAGTGCAAAAAGATGTCTTACCCCAGGATAAGCCGAAAATCCCTCAATCGGACTTAAACAAACTGGAGGAAGAGGATGTAGGGAGGAAATCTCTCATCAAGAATTTTAAGTGGGGAGACAGCCCCAAAAGAAAAAATTGGTAGCGGTCGTTTTGTGAATGATAATTCTGGGAGGAAAAATCATCACTATAAAGCTTCGAGTGGAAGAGACCATACCGGTGCATGGACAAATAGGTCCACACAATTAAAGGTCCATATGTAGCTTTGTTAAGAACGTGGACTGATGAAAAGGCAGAGGAAAACATTACATCTTCATACCAATATGTGAATGAGCTGACCACTCGGTTAAAAAAACTGGCTGGAAACTTGCCAATGAAAATTTGAAACAAGCCAGGAAGAAACATGCTGCCTATTATAACAGGAAGGCGAAGGACAGAAATCTGGCTGTGGGAGAGAAAGTACTGCTTCTTTTGCCTGGGAGTCAGAATAAGTTACAAATTGGATGGCAGGGTCCATATACAGTTCTAGAGAAGGTGTCTAGAACAAATTATAAGATAGATAAGAAGGGGAAAGAAAAAATCTATCATGTGAATCTCCTGAAGAAATATTTGGAAAGAGAACATCAGGAAGAGACACACTTGTTGACCTTGTCCATCGCCATGGAGATGAAAAAGGAACCACTTTCATCATTTGAATATCCATTACACCCCTGTGAGACAGCAGCACAGGTGAAAATCAGAACACATTTAACGAAAACTCAGAAAGAGAGAGTGCAACAGGTTCTAAATAATCATGCAGAGGTGTTAACAGACCGACCAGGGCATACAAACCTATTGGAATATGATATGAAACTGATAGACTCCACACCTGTCTGTATGAAACCATATTCGATTCCGTTTGCTAAGGAGAAAGCTTTGAAGGAAGAGATAGACTATCTGTTGAAGGAAGGAATTATTTCGCACAGTGAATCTTCGTATAGTTCCGGTGTTGTACTCTTAAGGAAGCCCTCTGGAGAACATAGACTCTGTATAGATTACAGGAGACTGAATGCTATTACAGAAGGACAGGTGGATCCATTGCCGGATACAAATCAGCTGTTTGCCAGACTAAATAAAGCTAAATATTTCTCAAAAGTGGATCTGAGTAAAGGATATTATCAGATTCCAGTAAAGCCTGAGGTTAGACCATACCTAGCTTTTAGTACCTCAGAAGGACACTATGAGTTTAATAGATTGCCATTTGGATTGAAGAATGCGCCTAGTGTCTTCTCTAGAATGATGAGAAAATTATTGGATCCTCTGAATAATCCCTGTATAACAAATTTTATGGATGATATCCTTATAGCAACAGAAACATTTGAGGAACACATTGACTCTCTGAACATGCTGTTTGATCGACTTAGGGAGGCAAATTTAACAGCCCGACCAACCAAATGTTGCGTTGGATGTAAAGAATTGGAATTTTTTGGGACACACAGTTTATCAGGGAAACATGACCCCTGACCCAAAGAATTTAGAGAAACTACAGAAAGCCCCGAGACCACAAACCAAGAAGGACGTGAGATCCTTTGTCTCATTATGTGGTTTCTACCAGAAGTATATCAAAAACTTTAATTCCATATGTGCACCGTTTACTGAATTGACACGTAAAGGACATCCAGATCGCATTACATGGACACCACAATGTGAAATGACTTACCAAGAATTGAAGGAAAAGCTCACAAGTAAACCCATTTTGAAATTACCTGACTTAAGTCAAGAATTCATTGTAAGGACGGATGCCAGTAATATTGGGTTAGGAGCAACTCTACTACAGAAATCAGATGCATTGGATGGGGAATTAAGCCCAGTGGCATATGCTAGCAGAAAGTTGAATAAAGCTGAAATCAACTACTCAACTAGCGAAAAAGAATGTCTTGCAGTAATATGGGCGATAAAGAAATTCAATATTTATCTATATGGGAAGGCATTTAAGTTGCAAACAGACCACAAACCTTTATCGTTTCTAGCACAGGCTAGGCATGAGAACTCCAGGTTACTCCGATGGTCTTTACTTTTGGCTCCATATAATTTTAGCATTGAGTATATATCTGGAAAAACCAATTTGGGAGCGGATTTTTTAAGCCGCCATCCGTGTGATGAGAATCACCGTAAACCCCAGAAATAATAATAAATTTCTCTATGTGAATATAGAATAAAGGACTGACATATAATGTCTGTTTAAGAGGGGAGGTGTCGTGGAATATTCTAATCCACATATATAAATTATTAGGTAAATATAAAGCCTAATAAATACATATAATAAATAAAGGAAGAAGAATGGTAAAGAACAGTGCTGTCACAATGACAGTACTCGAAATCCCCTTGTTTTCTGCTTCGTCTGCAAATTGTAACGCTTTCACGTTGATAGTAAAAGCTTACTATATTATTACCCGCTTTCTTCAATGAAACGTGTGCTGTATTTCTTGGAAAAACATTGAGATACCAAGCTGAACAATGACCTAATTTTAATATTTCATTCATTCCATTTTATACACGGCGGAACGAACGAACAGATGGACTAAAGGATAAAGAGAGAGGGAGGGCTGAAAATCAGGAACGCATGCAACACGCGTCGCGCGATACACAAATGCTGCCATCACGCGTGTAAGACTACATGCACTAATTTTTTTTCAGACGGACAGTGATAAATTCACTACCCTTCCCAGAGTTAGGTTTTAAGATCATAAAAACGCTTATTAGGAAAGATAACATTATATGGGTTTACGTTTGAAAACAGTACAGTGCCCAGACAGCACATCTTCGAAACAGGAGGTAGAAGGAATTGCATATTTTGAACGCAGCCACGTAGCTCTTTTGGATTTGGATATTTGGGTTCCTTAGGGCTTGCTGGCAAAGAATATGTAAAACGTTGCGCAAATAGTCCAGGAATTAATAAATTATACCCAAAATAAAATAGTGGGGATGCCTGACAGCATGGAATCATTTCTGCTCATAAAATTTTTTTATAACGTGTTTGAAAAAAATCTTACGTTACAGAATTAGCCTACCATGTAAACTCCAAATTGATTGGAGCGCAACCAATGAAAGACTAACCACGATTGGTCGGGCTATAAATACTATCTTTCGTTGTTAGGGGAGACGTGAAAAGGTAACATTTTTTCAAACACTTGTCGAAACGTGGCCTCATTGGCTAGACTCGCTGATATACTCACTTAGGAGCGTTAGTTCGAGACCACTAGTGCAAATAATCTTGATAAAGCAACAGTGCGTTGAAGCCAGCTCATATTTGTGTTAAATAAAAGCCTGGAACATAAGCAGATGGGAATTTGTGCCAGTAATTGTGCCAGAATTTATTGCTAATCAACGTATCTGTGTTTATTTCCATGAAATTGTGGTAAGCTTGAACCATTCAGTATCTTTTAATGAAAATTGAATGTAAATTGTTAATTTATGCCTGTATATATATGTGTAGTTCAGTGGCAAACAGGAGATAAAGCCTATAATGCTCCAGCCTGAACAGAGGGTGTCGGAGGGAAGTAAAACGGCATGGAATGGCCAAATAGTACACTGACACCTGGATGATTGATTAGACAGAAATAATGCTGGAAGTGCAGAGGCGTAGTGACCATTAAGGAGGGTAATGCTGGTATAAAGTATTTCAGATGAAGCTGGCAGTTGGCCTAACGCTCTGAACTCAATGTTTGTGTTGTATTGTGCTCAGTGTAGAACTAGAGTATCAATTAGTTATGAAGTAGAAGGTACATCCTTCTTGTTTTCAGGGACCGTGGTCTTGATGGTACTGAGCAGCACCTGGTCAGAGCATTGCTGAATCCAGAGTCGGACAGCATACTCCTTGGTCCATTTAGCTATCAGTGAGGTGTCTCCAGAGCCCAGAGGAGAATTCGAGCAGAGGAGTCCCTTCCTGCCGCCATCACGCAAGATAAGCTGATTTGGCCAGCTGAGCTCAACATTATGTCCCCTCATCTTGAAATGACTTTGTAAAAATAACATTCAGAGGGGAATTTAATTGTCTTAATATCAGGAACTGAGAACATCTCCAATACTAGTCCCAAAAGACAAACTAATGAAGTCATGATGACAAATACCAACAGAGCTTGAACAAAACAAAACCAGTATTACCTCATATTACCACTACACAACTGACACACATAGGATATTTTAATAATATATGTCACTACAATATTCATATTGATAAAGTCTATACATATACTTGTAATTAAAATTGATTGTGATTCCTGGTTCCTTTGTATTTGAATCAGGACACATATACCTTTATGATAACCATGAATACATATTGTTATTTGAAAAGTTATCAGTGACTCCTTAAGATATTCTCATAGAGTGTTATATGTATGTGAGTGTCACAGTGTTGTCAAGAGTAGTGGATTAAATTAAATTGTTTATCTGTCTGTTGTTGTGACTTACACTTCATCATACACATACCCTAGACACATAACGTAGTCATCACACTATTCCAGAATAATTCTGACTGAGATATATAGATATGTGGCAGCAAGTAAGGTTATCTATAATACACTACTCTTATTAGATATAGATACCTTCACAGCTGATCTCAGTCAGTACACTAAGTCCCCTATACATATTTATAACATCTCATTTCACCACAAAAGGTTACTACCAAATACCAGTTAAGGAGGAAATTAAGCCCCTGTTAGCTTTCAGCACCAGTGAAGGACACTATACCTTCAACGTGATGCCGTTCGGATTGCATAACGCACCAGGAGTCTTTACCAGAATGATGAGAAAGCTTTTAGAACCCTTGCAAAGTCCGCATATCCATAATTTCATGGATGACATAGTAATTGCATCGGACTTCTACGACGAACATATTTCTACGGTTGCTATGCTCCTCAGGAGACTACAGGAAACTGGTCTCACAGCCAGACCTAGCAAAAGTCTTATCGGATTTGAAAGGCTTCACTTCTTGGGGCATACCATTTCTCAAGGCTGCAATGTGGCCAGTTGCCAAGAACATTGAGAAAATAGTTGCAGCAAAGAGGCCCCGAACGAAGAAATACACGTTAATTTCTATCACTGTGTGCATACTATCAGAAATTTATTAACAATTTCAACGGGCTAACGGCACCTCTTACTGACCTTACCAAAAAGGGGCGACCAGAAACAGTCATTTGGGATGCTAAGTGCGAACACGTTTACAGCACTCTCAAACGACAGCTGTCCGAATACCCAATTTTACGGCTACCTGACCTTAAGAAACCTTTTATATTGCGGGTCGACGCATCGGGTCAAGGCATCGGGTCAACTCTGCTACACAAGCAGATGACAATGATCCGAACATGTTATTCCCAGTCGCTTATGGCAGCCGAAAATTGAACACAGCAGAACAGAATTATTCCACAGTGGAGAGAGAATGTCTAGCACTCGTGAGTGGTATCAGGAAACATCACGAATACCTTTACGGCGTTTCATTTACAGTGCAGACGGACCATGCCCCACTGGCGTTTCTGGGAGCGAATAAGGATTTCAACGTGAGGATTATGCGGTGGGTGTTGCTCCTAATTATATGCTTTCAAAGTAGAATATATACCAGGAAAACAAAACGTGGGAGCAGACTTTATGGGTAGAAACTGGAGCAGTGAGGAAGAAAGGGAAAGTGAAGATAGCAATCCCTCGCAAGATGCGGATAACAGCAGCGCTATTTTCATAGAGGAGACATAAAGGGTTTCATGTCTTCAAGCCCGGACGAAATGTCACAGATGGAAATAGTGCAGCAGTGATCATCCACTCCCCCCCCCCATCTAGTTTATTTGGTGCTACATGAACGAAATACTCACTAGTGCAATTAACACGTGAGCCGTTTGGCAATTAAGCACGGTGGAACACATAGAGAGAGTGCGGAGCATGGCGTAATAGATTCTTTGATCAGGGGCGATGTTAAGACGGACCTTGGATTGTAAAACTTTCAGGGGAATTAATTGCGTAGCTGATATTCGGCAAGGCGGAGATGATGAAAGTCAAGCCAGAGAGGTTGTCGGGGGCAGAGGTGGTAAAATTACCTTTGATTCAAGAATCGAACGGCAAATGGGCTCGGGTCTGGCAGTAGGTGCGACTTTCGCATTAAAGAGCGATAGAACGGAATTTACGGATATATATCATGTCTCTCCGATAGCCATGATCAGTTGTTCAGAAATCTATCTGAAATTCACTAGCTCGATATCTTAGATTTCTCGTAAAGAGTGAAAATTATTAGATTTTCGTGGAGTGTTTTATTTTTCTGATTGCGGTAATTTATATACTAGCCTTTAAGTGATTTAGTGTGTTTAAAGTTTTAATTATATTTCACTGAGATTTCTGTGCTAATTAAATAACTTATAGCTAAATCGTTTTCAGCCGTAAAGTGAATTTAATTACTCGCTATTTCCCAGTAAGAGATGTTTTAAATTGACTAGTACATACATTAAATAACTGTCTACTGACGGTATATATTATTTACTTCTATCCATTTTATGTAATTTTTTTAATGACTAGTGTTCATATCACGCGTTAAAAACGATAGGAAAAGCTAGACACGTGTGTTTTAAATCTAATTTATAACGGAATGGTGAAGAGGTCCTATTTTAACACGTGTTAGATATGATATTGATAATTTAGTTAAATGTTTATATTTTCTTTCCTAAAATCTAGGCCGATCAACCTGAGTACTAGCGGTTTTTTTATGGCCATATGAACTTATGATCATACGAACTTATAATATTATAAGCATCCAGGGATATTTAATATTGATGAGCTTCTTGCTGTGACCTGTGTGGTCCAATTTTCCTCATTTTCATGAGAGAAACCAGAATAGAACCATTAAATAATAATATTAACTGGACCAGAACTATTACCAGATTTACAAAATTATATCAATCTCATCAGCCAGCTGTGGCGAAACATATTGTCAGCAACATTTGTGTTAACTTAAAAATATTTCTAGCGTCTCAGCACCTGAGGCTAAACAACATAGGAACTATTTATAAATTTATAAATATAAACTAATATAACTATAGCAACCTATAAATTTATAAAATAACATTATTAAAAATAAATAATATATATTAAAAATAAAATATATGGTATATAATTATGTTCTATTTCATAAAAAAAAAAAAAAAAAAAACGAATCACCACGCATGAAACCTTAGTCCAACCAAACTGAAGGCATAGATAACTTATTGTATCCAGGACAAATTAAATCACCGACTGAAGCGACTCCCCGTGAAAAAATTTAGTCAGCAACTACGGCGAGTCTGGGGCTAGATTTGGCAAAACTTAAATTTGACACTAAAATCTTAAAACTTATTAGTGTATTTCCTTGGAATGCCTGCGACAAAATCAACTGGGGTAAGCAAAAAAAAAAAAAAAGTGGCCACTGAATGGGTGTGAATTAATGAACGGAGAAAAAAACTTATGTCTTTTGCTTAACATCATAAACTTATGTGGTTTCTTCTTTCTTTTTTTTCATCTCACTAATCTGAGTAGTCACGGGATAGATTACATTAGGAACCTATTCTTTTCCCATACTGACTATTTCATAAACTTATTGATTTAACTTTGTTCTTTTGGGTTAATTAACCTCTGTTGGGGAATCGTCTTTTCTTTTCCTTTACCAGAGGGGGGAGAAACCTATTTGATTAATTTCTTCTTATGCAATTTTGTCTGTAAACCATGATCTAGTAATGATGTACCCATGCTTATTGTTGTGATCTTCTATTGATAATAAACTTTATTAAACCTTTAGTTATCGTGTCGGTCAACCCCTACCCATTTATATGTTATTCATAGTTTGTTTTCACGTTCGTGCGTATTTGTCACCAGAATTATGTGCATTTAAGTATAGTGTAACTTGTCTTTCGTACAAGGAGAGAAAGTGCGGCTGATTTAAATATCGTCGTCCAGATAGGTTTGATTAGATAAATTATTCTATCCAGTGACTGTCCTTCTCTTACCCGATCACCTCGTGATAAAACTATTTCTTACCCTCTTACTTTCACATTGCCCCCACTATCACCTCTGCTCAGACAGGACTATAAACATCTATTACCTATCTGATAAAATCTACGACAATTGATTAAACCAGCAAAAACATGCGATGAACAAAAACAAACAAAGTACTTACCCGTTGCTTAACGTTTGTTTTGTTTTATCCTATTCTTGATCTCCTGTTTAACAGTTGACGAAAGGTTTTGTTCACGTTTTTATTGATTGAACCAAATAACTCCCATTGACAAAATGTGTCTGCTAAAGCCCCCTATTAACGAGAAAGTACGGTTAGGTCACACACCTTATCAAAACACGTTTCCACAATCACTAACTCCACCCAACCAGTGATGTTAGATCAGAACAAGTTGCCTTCCCGTAACGAAAGTCCAGCTGTACACCATCAAAAGTGTCTTCTGTCCCTCCTGCCATGCTGAACACTGTTATAAATCACAAAATGGGTCCTATCTCCCACACCACATCCACCAGTAAACAGTGAACCCCACCTGTTACTGGGTAGAACACTTTAACTTTTCACTACAGCAAAAAATTACGTTAACGCCAGACTAAAACTACCCCATTATGGTAACAACCCCAAAAACCACACTTATTACGTTATAAAACATTTCATTAAACCAAAACCCCCCTAACTTTTATAAAACTTCTTTACAAAAAAATCCTACCAATCCCACCCCAAAAAGTACAGGTAAAGCATAACCCATCTAAACAAACAAAACCAACAATCACAAACACTAGCCCATCACACAAGAACACGATCTAAACAGCCCACACATACAACACAACAAGACCTTCCATAAACCACAAAAAAAACACACACCATTAAACCCAATAAACAATAAACCAAAAACCAAAAACAACCACCCAAAAAAAACCCCCCCCACAAAAAACCCCCCCAAAACCAAAACCCCCCCCCCCAAAATTACCCCCCCCCCCCCCCCCAAACCCCCCCATACCCCCCCCCAACACCCAATCAAACCCCCCCCCCAAAAAATAAAAAAAAAAACCCCCCCCACCCACAAAACAAATCAACCATACCCCCCACAACCCCACAAAACAATACCAACAAAACCCCCAAAAAACCCCCCCCAAACCAAACACCCCCCAATAAACCCCCACAAAAAAACCCCCAAAAACAACCCCCCTAAAAAAACAAAAAACCCAAAAACCAAAACCCATCCACAAAAATCCCCAAAACCCCCAAACCCCCCAAATCCCCCAAAATTCCACACAAACAAAACCACCCCACCCCACACCACCCCCCCAAAAACCAAACACCCCCAACACCCCCACCCCCCCCCAAAAAAAACCCCCCCCCTAACAACCCTACCACCCCACCCCCACCCAAAACCACACACCCCCCCCCCCACACCCCCCCACC
>JAMPIV010016954.1:0-61055 GCA_024509875.1 Oreohelix idahoensis | reverse complement strand
CCCGTGAATTTGGGCAAACTAGAACATATTTATATCTTTTAGATGAAAATTGAATGTGAATTGATAAATTTATGTCTGTGTGTGTGTGGTTCAGTAACAGACATGAGGCAAAGCCTAGATATTGCTCTATCGTGAGAAAAACTTGTCGGAGCGGAGTCTAACTGCATGGATTGCCAAATAGTACTATGACACCTATCTTATTGAATAGAAGGAAATAATGCTGGAATTGCAGAGGCGTTGTAACCATTAGGAAGAGGAATACTGGTGTATATTGATACATGAGAAGCTAGCAGTTGGTCTACAGCGCTGAACTCGGTGTTTGTTATGTATTGTGCTTCAGTGTGGAAATAGATTATAAATTAGTTCTGAAGTAGGAGGTACAACCTTCTTGTTTCAGGGACCGTGGTACTAAAGTATTAAAGCAGCACCTGGTCTGAGTTTTGCTGAATCCAGAGGCTGATAGCATACTCCTTGGTCAAGATATCGACCAGTGTTGTTCCTCAAGAAAACTGTGAAGCAAGCGAGCATAGGAGACTGTTTCCTGCCGCCCGCACAGAAGTTAAGATTACGTTGGCCAGAGCAGCTCAATCTTGTGTATACCCCCTCTAAAAATGACTTTACCTTAAATCAAGAGGGACATTTATTTGTTTCAAATAAAAAGAAACTGTGAACCTTTCCAATATTATTTCCACCAGAAACAAACACTTGAAGTCATGATGACAAACAACAACATAGCTTGAATAGCCAGTATTACCTCATAGTACTACATCACTACTTACACACATATTGTAATAATAATAATATATGTCAATACAAAGATCCTATCTATAAATTGTGTACATACAACTTGTGATTACATTTGATTGTGATTCCTGGTTCACTTTGTAGTTGAATCAGGATATCTATTATTGACAGGATTTATTACATATTTTTAAAAGTTACACTTGACTTATTAAGATAGTCTTATAGAGTGTTCTATGTATGTGAGTGTCACAGTGTTGTAAAGTATTGTGGATTAAATTAAATTGTTTATCTGTCTGTTGGTTGTTGTGAACATACACTTCATCACTATCATAACCCTAGACATTCAACGTAGTCATCACAATATTCCAGAATAAGTCTGACTGAGGTATAAATGTGGTAGCGAAGTAAGGTCATCTGTAATACACCACACTTATTAGATACAGATACCTTCACAGCTGATCTCAGTCAGTACACTAAGTCCCCTATAAATATTTATATCATCCCACTTTACCACAGGATTTTTTGTTCGAAAGCATATTACCCATCAGGACACTACCAGCTCTTAGACTAGCTAACTTTTATGATCATAAACCTAGTAATAAAGAATTCAATATATTTTCCATTTTGGTGTTCGTTGTTTTCTAAGTTTCCACTACTTGAATGTTATAAAAATCGCCTCAGATCGTCCTTTTTCCCGATAGGAAGTAATTATGCGTGTGTGTATATATATTTTTTTCCACAGTGTCTGGGGTTAGAAATGTATTGGAGTAGCGGGGTATTTTTAAATTTTCAATTTTGTGACTTCGTTGTCGACACAAGCTAACGGCCTCGTCTCGCACTGTGTGGCCCGAGTAGCTAATTCAAACTCGAGGTGCAAACGATATTACATTAGTAAGCGATAAGCAAGGAAATCTCATCACCACAGCAAAGAGACAGGAAACAAGATGGGCAGCGCATTTCAGAGAAACTCTGAACAAGGAACCACCAGAGACACAATTGAATGTTCCTGAGGCTGAAAATGATCTAGATGTTCATACAGACTTTCCACGAAAGGAAGGAATCATCACGGCAATCAAACTGTTAAAGAATGGAAAAGCTCCTGGCAACGATAACTTAAATGCAGAGTTATTTAAGACAGACCTTGGGCTAGCAGCAGAACTATTAGAACAACTATTTGCACAACTCTGGAAAACAGGGACAACACCAACGGAGTGGAACAAAGGAATAATTGTCAAATTGCCCAAGAAGGGCGACCTTGCAGACTGCAACAATTAGAGAGGAATCACTCTTCTCTCAGTTCCCAGGAAAATACTAGGCAGGATAATTATCCACAGAATTTCAAAAGCAGTAGACCACAAACTGAGGAAAGAACAATCAGGATTTAGATAGAACAGAAGATGTGCAGATCATATATTTACTCTCAGGAACATTATAGAGCAGTGCTCAGAATGACAGAGACAGCTGTACATTAATTTAGTTGATTTTGAACAATCTTTTGACAGTATACATAGGGACAGTCTATGGAAAATACTGAGGGCTTATAGAATTCCAAGCTGCATATTGTCCATCATAAAAAGCCTATATGCCAACTTTACATGTAGCGTTGGGCAGAGCAACCTAACTTTTGAGGTGAAGACAGGAGTACGACAATGATGCCCCTTATCAACCACTTTATTTTTAGCAGTCATAGACTGGGTGATGCGCCAGACAACAGAGGGCAGTCCAAGAGGAATAAGATGGTCTACGTTTTCTACTTTGGAAGATCTGGAATATGCAGATGACATTGCACCACTCGCACATTCTCATCAACACATCCAGGAAAAAACGGATAGACTTAATAAGTATAGCCAGCAGCTGGGTCTGAACATCAATCTAAAGAAGACAGAGGTCATGACACTCAATGTGGGCAACCCTGATCCCATAACCGTAAGGAATCAGAAACTGGAAGAGACAGACACCTTCACATACCTAGAATGCATAGTAACACCAGACGGCGGAGCAAGCAAAGACATCAATAACAGAATGAACAACTCAAGAACAGCCTTGTTTAGTCTAAACAACATCTGGAAGTCCTCTCAGTACAGAACAAACACAAAACTAAGATTATATGAGAGCTGTGTACTTTCTGTGCTTCTCTATAGTGCGGAATGCTGATGAGTAACAGAGAAGGAAATGTTGAAATTGTCCTCTTTAAACACAATCTGCCTAAGAAAAATTATCCGAATATTTTGGTCGAATACCATCACCAATCAAGAACTGCTTACTCGGAGCAACCAAGAGGACATGCACACCATCATAACTGGCAGACGCTGGAGCTGGGTTGCCATGTCCTCAGATGTGTGTCATATCCATTGCCAGACCTTGTGGTCTGGTATTATCTAGGACAACAAAAGTGTATATTATTGCGCAATGGATATGACACCCATAGAGGAAACCTGTTGATGGCATTATAAAGCAGTCCTTGTTCTGGAATCCCCAGGGAAAAAGAGACAGAGGTAGACCCAAAAAATAAACACACACACATGGAGAAGAGAACTACATACAGAAGTGAAACTGGTGAGGAAAACATGGAAAGAACTTTGGCGAATGGCACGTGACAGGAGGACTTGGCATGTGTTTGTTGAAGGTCTATGCTCCCTGGGGTGCTAAAGGGTATTGATTGATTGATACACAATGTATGTTATATTCGGACATGCGCCCTAATATAACCGAGGGACCTTGCGTCTAAACTGAATGTACGCCTGGCCAAAATTAGGTAAAACTCCTATTTTAAAAAAAACATGGAAATTTCCAGGATTTTAAGTTCGTAATAAATTGGCAACAAAATGATATACAGGAGAATAAGAAACAGTTTGCTATCTGTTAAAGCTGTGCCAGGACAAGATGCTGTCTGTTAAATCTGGGCCAGGACCAGATGCTATCTGTTAAATCTGGGCCAGGACCAGGATGCTGTCTGTTAAAGCTGAGCCAGGACCAGATGCTATCTGTTAAAGCTGGGCTTACTGAATTAGCTGCATTATTCTGTTGTTAGCGCTCTCTTTTTCCCTACTGTCATTGTTCACGTTTCACGCTTCGATGCATGACAGGGTCAGACAAGCGTATCGCCCATCCCTGAGTGATTACATGAGTTCCTAAAACGTGAGATAGTCCGTTCGGAAATTCGTGCCCGCAGAAAGTGTCAATTTTCTCCAAAACTGTTTGTTGTATGGACATGAATCTTTGCATGCAGTCTTAGATTTTCCATGCAGTTATTAATATATTTTTTGCCCTTACAAAACTCATGTCATGTTCGAATGTTCTTCTTTACTTTATATAAAAAACTCTTACCGTTGTCTGGGTTAATTTTTAGTAGTTTTACAGGAAAGTTACAAGATCCGTTCAAAAATATTTTTTTGAACGGATCTTGTAACTTTCCTGTAAAACTACTAAAAATTAACCCAGACAACAGTAAGAGTTTTTATATAAAGTAAAGAAGAAAATTCGAACATGACATGAGTTTTGTAAGGGCAATAAATATATTAATAACTGCATGGAAAATGTAAGACTGCAAGCAAAAATTCATGTCCATACAACAAACAGTTTTGGAGAAAATTGACGCTTTCTGTGGGCACGAATTTCCGAACGGACTATAATACCACCGTGACTCCAAGTAAATGCGAGCACAAAGTATTTGCTTAAGATAGCATAATTGCTTCCGACTCGCCAGGAAAAATGTAAGAAGTTGGTAAACATTACCAAGAATTTTCGGATGTAGCTACTCCATATACGGAGGATGGCTGTTTGAAATTTTCAAACGCGTAAGTCATACAGAATACTGCATGAGAAAAAGTTGTCATAATATGAACTTTGAATATATTGGCTGGCTTCTGAGGTGCCAATAAACAACCGCGCTGATTGAGAGTTTGTCAGAAAACGCCAGGTGGAAGCGTGGGCCGGGAACTTACGATATAACGTAGGAAATGTTTGACATTCGGCACTACATTCCTGAAATCGTCAAAGTAGACAGCTCGGACCTTACCACATGTCGTAGATTTTAGATAGGAGTATTAAGACTAGGGTTGGTCCCTTCAGAATAGGTTGGAATGAGTGATAGTCACAGTGAGAGCTGGTGAAAAAAAAAAACCACAATAGAATTTCCCACACGTGAGATGATAGAATGTGATAAAGAAGCTGTCTTTGAGAATCGAGATAATCTTCTCTGTCTCACCTATCTTCTACGACCGCTTTTAAAGGCGTCAGACAGTCTACACACAGATATATATATATATTAATATATCTCTATCTACTCACGGGCACGCACATACACGTGACGACAGGTAAACACACAGACGTGGAATCTATCACAATGAATTTATATGTATTTGAACGAGCTGACCAACGCACTGATTTAGTTCAAGAGAGAGATTTTTATTATTATCATCAAAAAAAATCTTCTCACAACACCAAAAATACATCAAGGAAAAACATATACAGATAGTCATAAAATTTAAGAAAAATGCTACAAGGATGATAGCCCCGTTAAGATCTTAGCTCTAGGTTTAGCCCACAGCCCCGTTAAGAGAACAGATGATGGCCCAAAGAGTTATAGATACGTAGGGTTTAGGCTAAGAGTTTTTCTTCTTTTCTCGTAAATGTATGCACAGAGTTGAATAATCTGATTTAGCCTAAGAAGTAAAGAAACTCTAGCAAATAGTAACAAATTCTGCAGGTTAAACAAAAAAGAATTAAGACAGTAAATGGGTGACAATCTATAACTGTAAAATAACACTCTGATCTGCGTACACTCATTCATTCAGCCATGGCCATGCAGTTATACTCACAACTTTGCTCGCTGCCTCTGGGAACATACTCAATTCTAGGACCTTCACACAGACCCGAAAATGCAGTCCTTGACCAAGAAATCCCCAGTTCCAAAAGACGTACTAAACTCTCAGGGAACGATTCCTTGGGTGTTCTAATTTTTCGAATGTCTGATTAAGTCACATAAAATATTGTCCAGACACGAAAGTTAGCAGAGCACAATGTCATTAGCTTTGGTTTCTAGAATTTAAGGAATGTCGGATCGGTGTCTACTTTCAGGAAGTTACTATATTTGGTCGCCACAGTACTAGTCAAAACTCTGTCGGAATGTTTCTGATCTTTGCTTGCCACAACGGGCTGAATTGTACTGAAGAGTTATTCTGGAAGAATTAATTCTGGCGCGAAGGCCTCTTACTTCATTTAACTGTTACAGTTCAGGTAATGAAAGTGATTTGTTTCTTCCCAAATAAAGTTCACGTACTAGAACGCTGGTAAAGTTTGGTACCACCGTTTCACTATATAAAAAGAAAGAACACATATCAAATAATTTTTACAATATGTACCCACTATAACTTACATTATTAAACCGCAAGTGTACTGCTTGACTTATCATTTAAATTTCCCGTAAAGTAAGTTATATCTTAAAAAAAAAAATCATCAATCCCCATGAATTTAGGAACACGTGCGTGTTCCGTCAACATCTCATGAGGTTTCTAGCATTTGTAAGTTAGCTTAGAAAATTATGATCTCGTCTGATTTCTTAGCAGTAAAATTTAACTTCATTATAGCTACATTATTGTTTAGTAAGCTAAGATATAATTTATTCTGCTATCCACTGAAACACGTCACTAGAAAATAATACAGACTATATAAATTTGGCACTCTGCGCAAAATCTAACTAGTGAAATATGAAATAAGCGACTTAACACTTTATCATTTCACAAAATACTAGATATAATATATATTACCTCACACAGAACTACAGGTAGTCGCACAACTTAAGAATTATATGCTGAATATTTAAGGAAGTCTAGAAGTTCGACAAATTGCCGAAACAAACTGAGAAACTTCGCTAACAGCTATTCTGTTTCGAACAACCTGTCTACTGCGAATATAGGAGCGAGAATGAAATTAAAGTTTCAAACTCGGGCCAATATCTTAAAATCAGACAAAGGGCCCAAACTTATTTCGCCAAGCGAAATTATCTCCCCTACTCCCAACATTTACGTCAGCTTAACGCGTGACGTAACTGCCACCAGTGACCGAGAAATGCGCGTGACAGTTGCAAATCTCAGACAACCGTCTACAACTGCGTCGTACAGATGCCGGGTTTGACACCTTAAGCTAGTGACAGGTGAACAAAATGGTAGACCAAAAGTCTGCTCTATGTCCAGCGAAACGAATTTCTCACACCTCAGGCCCAGAAATCTGGTCGGGCCGCGCTCTGACCCGGGGAAACTGCAGACGTATGTCTGGCGAGAACCGTACATTCACAGCTATCTGCGCGACTGACATCTGATGCAATAAGGTTACTAGTCAGTATGAGAAAGAAAAACGATGATGGGAAAGAAATATATTTTTCGCAACGAATGATGCGAAAAAATACAGGAAAAACAAGTACGGAAAAGTAATAAAATGAAAGGATTAGGGTGAGAGAATAGGAAGAAGATGTAGGTAATTTAATGATATAAAGACCCACGTGACAGGACGTCCCCCCTTAAGATATGGAAGCACTCCATGTCTACGTTATGGAATTAAATTTCCTATAACCGTAGCTTCGGGGTGTCTGTCTTCTTCCCTCCCGTCTTCCCCCTCCCTCTCTCTCCAATTCCTACTCAAGTCTACTTCCAAAGTTTTCCTTTCTCTGGAATGTTTCCCATGCGCGCTTGAAAGAGCGTCGCCGCTTCTGACATTTTTGAAAGATTTCCTGTGATAGCGGTGGAATATCCCTGCCACTATCGTCATCTTCGTCAGTTTTGGCGATCGTCAGGAGATGGTCGGAGGTTGGCACTGGTCTTTCCAAGTATCTCTTTAAGAGATTTAAATGGAAAACCTTCTCCTTTCCTTGAATAGAGATCTGGTAGTTAGCCTTAGAAATCTTTTTCAGGACGGTAAACGGCCCTTGCCATCCGATCTTCAGTTGGTTGTTCTCGGTAGGGAGTAACACCAAAACTTTCTCTCCTGCTTCCAGTTCTCTCTCTTTCGCGACTTTCCTGTATCGGTTAGCGTGCTTGGTGCGTGCTCGCTTAAAGTTAGTCGTTGCTAGGTCCCACCCTAGTTTCAACCGTTCCTTTAAAACCGACACATATTTACTGGCTGAGACAACTGTCTCATCAGCCTTCTCGTCTGTCAGAGACTGAAGTAAGGCTTCAAGCGGGCCCTTAATGGGTCTGCCGAATAAGAGTGTAGCTGGCGGAAATCCTGTGGAAGTATGAGGAGATTCTCTGTAGCCAAATAATGCTGCAGGAATACAGAGATCCCAATCTTCAGGTTTCACTTGTGCCAGCTTACTTAGCATCATGGTGAGGTTTCCATTAGCACGTTCCACGAGCCCATTTCCGGCCGGAGTATATGGCTTAGTGTGGATGTGCTGGGTCCTCAAGATCTTAACGATCTCATCCATCAACAGGTTTCGGTATGGAGATCCATTATCCGTCAACACTTGCTGAGGGAATCCCAACCGAGTGAAAATCTGCACGAGGGCTTCTGCGACATGCTTGGCATCTGCGCATGTTAGCGGGATAGCTTCTGCCCATAAAGTGCATGTATCGACTAAGGTCAGGATGAACCTGTTCCTTCTTTTAGTCCTTTCGAAAGGCCCTAAAATGTCGATCACAACCCGTTCGAATGGTGTTCCCATTATTGGCATTTCACCCATGTGGACTGGGGGTGTCCGTTGCTTGGGTGGTACACGTTGGCACTGGGCACAGGATTTGACGTACCTGATAATATCAGTGTTTACTCCTGGCCACCAATAATGAGTGGTTATCCGTTGGTTTGTGGCGTTCTGTCCCATATGTCCGCTGAAGGGAAGAGAGTGCCCCATTTCTAGGATTTGGCTTCTGTACTGTTTCGGTACTAGGAGCTGGTTGTAACCTTGGTCAGGCTTGCCCGTTCTCCGATAAAGTACGCCATCCTCAGAAAAAAATGTCCCCGTGCTGTTTGGGTTCCTTAGCAATGGGCAGTTTCCTAAAGCAGGGTGCCAAGGTAGGGTCCTTGTATTGCGCTTCTTTAAGTTCCATGGGTAACAAATTAGGCGCAGGCTCCCGTTCCTTCTTGGTTTGCCCTCTTGTAGTTACTGCTGCCACAATCGGCTCTTCCGGTTTCCCAATACACACGTATCTCCCGCCAAGTATGACTGGGTAGATGGGATCATCCATAACAGCCGCTTTGATCACACCTCTGACAAAGTCAGAGTGTATCTCCACCAATGCGATGGGAAGCGCTGTAGGTGCATCACTCTTACGAACTCCACAAAGTTTGACGGTCTCTCCTGTCTCTTGACCGGGTTTAACCAGCTTTCTGGCAACAATGCAATCGTAAGAAAGCCCCGTGTCAAATAAGCAAGAAGTTTGAGAACCGTTCAAAGTAACAGTACCTCGCGTTGAGGGTCTATCCCCAACAGGTTGGGAATCACTGTCAACAATTCCGCCTTGCGAGACTGTCAATAAGCATCCGATGCGTTTCGGCTCGGTGTGCTCGGTCTGATCATATGTCCCGTGCTCAGGGGTTCTCCCTTTGCCACCTTGTCCTTTCTGGCTACGCTGCCATGTAGGGCGGTCGGGTTGATCAGACTGTTTGGGGTGGTTGGGGTACTTGTTCTTGTAGAACTTGGATTTTTCAGGAGGGGGGTTTTGAGGTCCAGTTTCTCTGTGGTTATCTAGGTTAGAAGCCTGAGAAGATTGCTCAAGGTTATGTTTTCGAAAATGCTCCTCTGTCGGTTTCCGCTTTGTGGCCGGTAGTTCAGCCAGCGCATTGTGATAACGCTCAGACTTTTCCAAAATGTCTTCAAGTTTTTCTGCCCCCTGCTCAGCGAGAAATCTCCGGGTATCTGCAGACAATGTGTTCTTTATTTGTTCTGTTAAAACAAATTCCTCAAGACCTTCATAGGTAGAGGGGAGCTGTGAGAGCTCTAGGCACTTTGTCAGATAACCCTTCAAACGAGACGAGAACTGCTGAAAAGTTTCAGAATTCTCTTTCCGGCTGTTGCGAAACAGTTGCAAAAATTTGCGAGCGTTCATTTCAAAGCGCTCCAGTAACGCTTTCTTCAACAGATCATAGTTGTCTTGTTGGCTGCTTTCCAGTTTGGCGTAAACATCATACGCAGAACTTTTCAAAGCCTGGGAAAGCTTCATGTTCCAACGCGACCTCTCTAAACCGTACAGAGTTGCAATTTTCTCAAATTTTTCTAGCCAAGTGTCAATCTTCTCATTTGGACAAGGGAAAGATTCTAGCGGAAAAGACATAGCAGTGAGATGGGTGGATTGAGTGTTAGAAGGATCAGTTAAGGAAGAATGAGGAGAAGACTCTCCATTGCTGGAGGTAGAGGCAGCACCACGACTTTGAAGTTCTAGAGCTTTAAGAGCCAACTCATGTTGTCTCTCCTTCTCTCTTCTCCTCTCTCTCCTCTCTCTTCTCATGCTGTCTCTCCTTCTCATGCTGTCTCTCCTTCTCACGTTCCTCCTGCTGCATCCTGCGGATTTCCATTTCCTCATCCATCTTCTTCTGCTGTAAATCTGCGGCTGCTTTTTCCTTAGCTTCCGCTGCTTTCCTCTCCGCATCATATCTCTCAAGTTCGTCTCTGACAAATGCTTT
Organism: Oreohelix idahoensis; assembly: GCA_024509875.1. Lineage (NCBI taxonomy): Eukaryota > Metazoa > Mollusca > Gastropoda > Stylommatophora > Oreohelicidae > Oreohelix > Oreohelix idahoensis. The sequence continues at coordinate 50,696 of JAMPIV010016954.1, read as the reverse complement.
CGCTTCTTCTCCTTCCAGTCCCTCCTCTCTCGCTTCGTCCCTGAGAAGTTGTCTAAGCTTTGCCCTCTCGGCCATATTATGTCAGTGACTGAGACTAGTGGAGAACGAAAATAGGAAAAAGGATACACTGGTTCCTACCACTTACGAGAAAAAAAATTACCAAAAATCAAAAGATGATATCCTTAACCCTGGGATACCTCCTCCAAATTAAAATCTAACTATCGCTGCTATTATCGGCAATAAAGCACTTAATGCAAAACACGACTACGCCAACTAAATGGTAGTTAAGATTACTTCTGAAAAATAAGTTGCTACAGTGGAAAAGCAAAATAATTATTGCAAAAATTAAAGAGAAAAAATAATCCCTTAATTATAAAGTCCACTATCAAGTTCACCCCTGAAGACAGTTAGGGTAAGGGAGGCAATTAATCTGGACAAATAGTCCGAAACGCACTCCTTAGCTTTTGCTCAAACACCTACTTCTTCAAAACCCAGTGAATGTTATACACTCACTACTTTACCAGCGTTTAGTATTACAAAATCAGTAATTAACATATATTCCGACAATCAACCTGTAACTGAAATGTATATTATTTCTAAATGCTGTGGAAAAAAAACTATCAGTTTGTGTGGTCAGCACGCCCGAAAACAGATCGTTAGTCTAGGGGATAAATTATTTTAAAAAGATACAAAACTCACAAGACATCACACTCTTACTCTATTACAGAATAAAGAATCTTAAATACAAAATCCAGATAGACGAGTCCACGTTTGTCGTACTCGTCTTCCTATTCTAAGTTCAAAAATCCGTCGGACGAGAACCCATTTGTCGTACTCGTCTTCCTATTCTAAGTTCAAAAATCCTACGGACGAGAACCCATTTGTCGTAGATTTTAGATAGGAGTATTAAGACTAGGGTTGGTCCCTTCAGAATAGGTTGGAATGAGTGATAGTCACAGTGAGAGCTGGTGAAAAAAAAAAACCACAATAGAATTTCCCACACGTGAGATGATAGAATGTGATAAAGAAGCTGTCTTTGAGAATCGAGATAATCTTCTCTCTCTCACCTATCTTCTACGACCACTTTTAAAAGCGTCAGACAGTCTACACACAGATATATATATTATTAATATATCTCTATCTACTCACGGGCACGCACATACACGTGACGACAGGTAAACACACAGACGTGGGAATCTATCACAATGAATTTATATGTATTTGAACGAGCTGACCAACGCACTGATTTAGTTCAAGAGAGAGATTTTTTTATTATTATCATCAAAAAAAATCTTCTCACAACACCAAAAATACATCAAGGAAAAAAAACATATACAAATAGTCATAAAATTTAAGAAAAATGCTACAAGGATGATATCCCCGTTATGATCTTAGCTCTAGGTTTAGCCCACAGCCCCGTTAAGAGAACAGATGATGGCCCAAAGAGTTATAGATACGTAGGGTTTAGGCTAAGAGTTTTTTCTTCTTTTCTCGTAAATGTATGCACAGAGTTGAATAATCTGATTTAGCCTAAGAAGTAAAGAAACTCTAGCAAATAGTAACAAATTCTGCAGGTTAAACAAAAAAAGAATTAAGACAGTAAATGGGTGACAATCTATAACTGTAAAATAACACTCTGATCTGCGTACACTCATTCATTCAGCCATGGCCATGCAGTTATACTCACAACTTTGCTCGCTGCCTCTGGGAACATACTCAATTCTAGGACCTTCACACAGACCCGAAAATGCAGTCCTTGACCAAGAAATCCCCAGTTCCAAAAGACGTACTAAACTCTCAGGGAACGATTCCTTGGGTGTTCTAATTTTTCGAATGTCTGATTAAGTCACATAAAATATTGTCCAGGCACGAAAGTTAGCAGAGCACAATGTCATTAGCTTTGGTTTCTAGAATTTAAGGAATGTCGGATCGGTGTCTACTTTCAGGAAGTTACTATATTTGGTCGCCACAGTACTAGTCAAAACTCTGTCGGAATGTTTCTGATCTTTTGCTTGCCACAACGGGCTGAATTGTACTGAAGAGTTATTCTGGAAGAATTAATTCTGGCGCGAAGGCCTCTTACTTCATTTAACTGTTACAGTTCAGGTAATGAAAGTGATTTGTTTCTTCCCAAATAAAGTTCACGTACTAGAACGCTGGTAAAGTTTGGTACCACCGTTTCACTATATAAAAGAAAGAACACATATCAAATAATTTTTACAATATGTACCCACTATAACTTACATTATTAAACCGCAAGCGTACTGCTTGACTTATCATTTAAATTTCCCGTAAAGTAAGTTATATCTTAAAAAAAAAAATCATCAATCCCCATGAATTTAGGAACACGTGCGTGTTCCGTCAACATCTCATGAGGTTTCTAGCATTTGTAAGTTAGCTTAGAAAATTATGATCTCGTCTGATTTCTTAGCAGTAAAATTTAACTTCATTATAGCTACATTATTGTTTAGTAAGCTAAGATATAATTTATTCTGCTATCCACTGAAACACGTCACTAGAAAATAATACAGACTATATAAATTTGGCACTCTGCGCAAAATCTAACTAGTGAAATATGAAATAAGCGACTTAACACTTTATCATTTCACAAAATACTAGATATAATATATATTACCTCACACAGAACTACAGGTAGTCGCACAACTTAAGAATTATATGCTGAATATTTAAGAAGTCTAGAAGTTCGACAAATTGCCGAAACAAACTGAGAAACTTCGCTAACAGCTATTCTGTTTCGAACAACCTGTCTACTGCGAATATAGGAGCGAGAATGAAATTAAAGTTTCAAACTCGGGCCAATATCTTAAAATCAGACAAAGGGCCCAAACTTATTTCGCCAAGCGAAATTATCTCCCCTACTCCCAACATTTACGTCAGCTTAACGCGTGACGTAACTGCCACCAGTGACCGAGAAATGCGCGTGACAGTTGCAAATCTCAAACAACCGTCTACAACTGCGTCGTACAGATGCCGGGTTTGACACCTTAAGCTAGTGACAGGTGAACAAAATGGTAGACCATAAGTCTGCTCTATGTCCAGCGAAACGAATTTCTCACCTCTCCACATGTAAGCCTACCTTGCCGTGGTTGGAGAGCTTGAGCGCCTCAATGATCCCGGGAGCTATGCCGGCGGGAGTTTTACTCCTGGCAGGGTCACCCAAGCCGGACAGGTCCTGGGTGAGGGGCCAGACTAAATGGGCTGAGGAGTGGGTGGAACCCTATAGGTGTAGATGCAGAACCCACCGGCGAGTGGTACATGCTCTGGTCTGCACCAATCCACCCCCACTTCATGGGTTAAATGCTTTCTTGCCTCATTCTTCACTGTTTGTCGTCTATCACGCCCATGGCGACCGTTGCCTCAATTGGCTGTGTGTGGTGTACCCGGAAACGGGGCCTCCCAGTACTGAGGCAAAGTTAAGTCCCCGATGTCACTTATCGGTGCAGAATTGAGAGAGATGGCTGAGCATCACAATCCCTCCTGTGTTGCAGCATGATGAGAACCCAGCATTGCACACTGAGCTTGGGGGGATCACTTGGGCACCAGACTTAATACTGGCTCTTGACTGGATGGCCGCATGCAGGAGATTTCTACAATGGAGGGTTGGCAGGTGGTGGGTATCGGGAAGTGGCTCTGTGCAGGACGTGAGGATTCCTTGGGAGAGCCCCGAACCAGAGCACAGCATTGTGCAAGCTCTGCATAGTTGGAGAGCCCCCTGGATGACGGGGAATGCACAGTGTGCTACCCCACCTATCCCCAACTGCTAACTTAGAACCAGAAGTGGGGTCCTCTGTATGCGTGCCAGGCCAGGATAAAATGCCTGGGAAAGAGACTGGAGCTCAGAACTCCCTAACTCAAAGTTGCAGGATGGCAGAAAAGCCACGGGAAAGACAGGGCTATTTTGAAGATAACGCAACCATATTTTCACCATACGAGCTCGGACGCCGCCTCGGTAAACAAGGTCCGCGCAGAGCAGTGACACCCCCAGGCTGCTTGCGAATAGTCTACTACTGGGAACATAAACAGATTAGGGATGAGCCCACTCTCCCGTTGAACAGGTGCTAAAGTCGTAGATACTGGGCCAGAAGGCGCACCGGAAACCACAGTATCATGCAACTCGCTTTTTTTTTCTATGGAGAGTACACCGTCAAATAAATCTCGTTCTGGTGCTCGCCCTGTGGAGCTCCACCAGGCAGGTGCAGTGCCGGGCTCTGAGCCTCGACAGAGCCCACCCTCAGCTACTGGAGGACCCTCTAGACCGTCTTGTGGAGTCAACAGACGGCGGAGGAGAACTACTGACCAAAACAAAACAGAAAAAGAGAAACCCAGAGTGCCCCTTGTCATGATGCACTGGAATGCAGAGGGAGTGAACAGCAAGCAGGCTGGATACAGCAAAAAGACAGAGCTGGAAAACATCTTGTATGAGAAGCAAGTCAGTGTTTGCTGTATCCAAGAGACTCACTTGAAAGCAGATCAAACCTTTAAAATAAGGGGATATCAATGCTTCAGATCCGACAGACAAGATAGACGAAAAGGAGGAGTACTTACTCTTGTAAGGAATAACATTCCTGCACACGAAAGGAAAACCTTCATGGATGGAGCAGAATATCAGCTGCTGCAGATAAAGGTAGACAAGATGGAAATAGAACTCCTGAACTATTACTGTCCGAACAACAAACCCCTGAGTCTCAGCTCTATACAGGTACCAGCCACCAACTTTATAGCAGTTGGAGACTTTAATAGCCACTCCCAGAGCTGGGGCTATAACCATCTGGATCACAGAGGTGAAGAGGTTGAAACTTGGCAAGATGATCACTCCCTAATCCTAGTCAATAATGCCACAGATACTCCTACCTTCTACTCCAGAGGATGGCACACAACCTCAACACCAGATCTTGCCTTCTCCACACCAGATATAGCTGGATCTATTAGTAGAGAAGTAGGAGACCAACTAGGGGGAAGCGACCATCGCCCAATCTTTCTTACTGTCCAGAGTGCAACTCTCAGTACAGGCCCAGCCATTACAAGATGGAACTACAAAAAAGCCAACTGGGGTTTATTCAGGCATCAGGTGAACACGCTGCTGTCTACCCTCAAGGTACAGAACAGAGACATTAATGAAGTGGTAAAAGACTTCAACAGATGCATACTACAAGCTGCAAAAGAAACCATTCCCAAAGGATGCCGGCGTAACTACATACCATACTGGTCCAGCACACTCCAAGAACGTCAGGAAGCTATGGACAAGGCTAGAAAGGACGCAGAGTCTCAGCCTTCACTTGAAACTCACAACAAATGGAAAAAGGCTGTAGCAGAGTTTCAGAGAACAAAGCTAGAAGAAAAGCGGAAAAGCTGGAGAACTAAAACGGCATCGCTGAACCTTGAGAAAGACGGCAGGAAACTTTGGAGATTAGTCAAGTCTCTAAATGAAGAGCATTCCTCACCAAGGCAGACTATCACATTGGATGAAGGTGGCAAACTTTTCAGAGGAAAACAAGCTGCAGACTTGTTTGCTAGAAGATACAGTTCAGAAAGCAACTTACCCATTAACATAGACCATCAGAGAGAGATAAGAAAAGAAATACTGGCAACCATGGGACAGACAGATACTCCTGCCCCAATGAGGGAACCCATCACACTAGGAGAACTACAGAAGGCTATTTCCAAGCTTAAGTTTCAAAAGTCACCCGCCCAGACAAAATCAGCAACGAAATGCTAGTAAATCTGAGCTCAGCAGCAAAGACAAAACTGCTTGAGATATTCAACCACAGCTGGTTGAAAGGAACGGTACCCCAAGTATGGAGAGAAGCCATCACAATACCCATACTAAAGAAAGGGAAATGTAAGACCGAGGCTGCAAGTTACCGGCCAATCAGTCTCACAAGCTGTGTTGGAAGACTATGGAGCGAATAGTCAACCACAGATTGAAATGGTATTTAGAGTCTGAGCAGATCCTGGTGCCGGAACAAGCTGGATTTAGAGAATGCTACAGTATAGAAGACCAAGTTACTTACTTGTCTCAAGCAATAGAAGATGCCTTCCAGGAGAAGAAAAAGGTCCTAACGATCTGGGTCGACTTCAAGCAGGCCTTTGACAAGGTGTGGAAAGATGGCCTCATTGCAAAACTTAGGAGAAGTGGAATCCAAGGCAACATGATGAAATGGATCCAGTCATACTTGCATAACAGGAGAACTAGAGTCACTCTTGACGGTCTGCAGAGCAGAAAAGTGTTGCTCCATCAGGGGGTACCTCAAGGAGGAGTAATTTCCCCAACACTCTTCCTTGTTTACATCAATGACCTGGTGAAAGATCTCCCTGCAGGAGTTAAAGCTGCCTTATATGCAGATGACCTAGTACTCTGGTGCGCTGATGAAAATGTCACCACAGCAAATTATAGAATGCAGCGGGCAGCAGACATGCTAGTGTCATGGGCAGAGAAATGGCTTATCACAATAAACACAGACAAAACCTCCACAACACTGTTCTCCCTCGCCCCCAAGGACAAATCAGCTAACATACACCTAGGGACAACCGTGATCAAGGAAGAAAGCTACCCCACCTATCTTGGGGTGACATTTGACCAAAGGCTTACATGGAATAAGCATATTGAAAATGCAGAAGGAAAGGCCCGAAGACGACTAGGCATACTCAGAAAATTAGCAGGTACCAACTGGGGAGCAAATGAACGAAATCTAAAGAAGATTTATAATGGAGTAATAAGACCACACTTAGAGTTTAGCTCAGCAGCATGGTCATCAGCTGCTAACTCACATCTGCAGTCTTTGGACAAGGTGCAAAATCAAGCTCTCAGGCTCATTACAGGAGCCATGAAAACTACACCAATAACAGAGATGCAGAAGGTTGCTGGATTACAGACATTGTCCCATAGAAGAGACACAAAAACCATGATCCAGATGGAAAAGTACAACAGTATGCCAATGCACCCAATGAAGGCAAGACTAGATGATCTGGCATTGGGACGTCTAAAGCGTAGCAGCTTTGTGCATCGGGGGAAAAGACTTATAAGACAGCATCAAGAAGACCTATCCATGAAGACAACACCACTGAAGCCCACCCTATACCCTGTACCATGGGAGCAGGCCAGCAGTGCCCTCCAAATTAATACAACAGTCAGTGGTCTCACAAGTGGATGTGAGTATAATGATCTGCAAAAACGAACTGCTACATTGAGTATGATCCAAGAAAGCTATCCCGATCAATCATGGATACATGCCTATACAGATGGATCAGCAACTAATGCTGTTAGGAATGGAGGTGCCGGTATCTTTATCTCATATCCTGACAACCACTATGAGACTAGGCACATTCCCACTGGTAAATTCTGTTCCAACTATACAGCTGAGGTTCAAGCTCTAGAGCAAGCTGCAAATATGATTTATAACACCAACTATGACTGCCACCAGGTAGTCATCCTCACAGATGCACTGTCTGTCCTGCAAGCTCTCAAGGGTGGTAAACTCCCGCATCTGAGAAATGAACTAAACAAGGTAGCTGCCAAAAAGAGAACCATACATCAGTGGGTACCATCTCATTGTGGTGTACCCGGAAATGAAAAGGCAGATAAACTTGCAAAAAAGGGAGGAGAATGTGAACAAGAAGATAATGAAGTCACATACTTTGAGAAAAAGAGAGCTATCCAGACTATCAGAAGAGAACAGAACCAACCCAAAGACGACTATCACACTCTCGACCGGCAGGGACAGACAACTATTTTTTCGACTCAGGACAGGGCATAACAAACTGAATAAACACATGCACAAGCTACGATTGTCTGCTTCACCACTGTGCACATGTGGATTAAACGAACAAACTGCTGAGCATGTTCTACAGGACTGTCCTCTGTATGACCAGTTAAGAAAGATATACTGGCCCAATGAACTCAACACTAAACTCAAAGCTATATGGAGTTAAAGAGGAACTTCAAACAACAGTCGAATTCATCATGAGAACTCGTCTGACGGTGTAATCATCAAAGATGCGATCGCAAGAAGAAGAAGAAGAAGAAGAATTTCTCACACCTCAGGCCCAGAAATCTGGTCGGGCCGCGCTCTGACCCGGGGAAACTGCAGACGTATGTCTGGCGAGAACCGTACATTCACAGCTATCTGCGCGACTGACATCTGATGCAATAAGGTTACTAGTCAGTATGAGAAAGAAAAACGATGATGGGAAAGAAATATATTTTTCGCAACGAATGATGCGAAAAAATACAGGAAAAACAAGTACGGAAAAGTAATAAAATGAAAGGATTAGGGTGAGAGAATAGGAAGAAGATGTAGGTAATTTAATGATATAAAGACCCACGTGACACCACAGAACAAAAATAGAGTCAGGATTCTGATTTTTTTAAGAACGGAAAAACGTATTAGAGCATCTTTTAAAAAACATAAAATTAAGATAATATGAGAGCTGTGTACTTTGTGTGCTTCTCTATGGTGCGGAATGCTGGAGAGTAACAGAGAAGGAAATGTCAAAACTGTCCTCTGTCCACACAATGTGCCTAAGGAAAATTCACCGAATCTTTTGGCCGAATACCATCACCAACCAAGAAATACTTATTCGGAGTAACCAAGAGGACAGGCACACCATTATAGCTGGCAGACGCTGGAGTTCGGTATGCATAGTCCTCAGAAGGGACCATGACGCCAGTACAAGAACAGCTATGCTTTGAACCTCCGAAGGAAAGCAAAAGAGAGGCCTACCAAAAACAACTTGGCGGAGAACTGTGGAGGCTGAGATGCAAAGAATGAACCACAGTTGGGGCACTGTACGAAGGATGGCAGCCGACCGAACAAAGTGGAAGCAATTTGTTGCTGTCCTACAAGACGCCACCAGGCAAGATAGCCACTGACTGCTTTGACAGTCTGCGGCTAAGAATCAAAGAAGAAGAAGATTTGATAATGTCTAACAGCAGCATTGACGAATACAATAACAGTCACAGCTTCTTAATGCAATTTAGGCAATAAAAACCTCATACCGCTTTAGGTCGTATCTAAGCTTTCATTTCAAATGGTTAAGTTAAAGGTTTGTATCTATTATGTGTACGTAAATGTCGTATCATTACAATTTAAAGGTGTATTCACCTTAAGTATTACAGCACTGAGATATCGCCCTGCATTGGCCTTTGACCATATGTTAAGATAAGTTTGACTACAAAGATCCAATGAAGTTGATATGTAATGGAAAAATAAATGAAGAGAGTTAGTGCCGTCAACAGGATATGTAGCTGAATGAGCACAACATAATTATTTCCTTATTTTTTTGGTGGGTTATTTTTTTCTTATTATAAATAATGAATGTGTTACTGTCGTCAAGTTTAAAAAAACCGATGTACTGCATCAAAAATAACAACGAGTCAGCTAGAAGGGCATAATCAAAGAAGAGACTAAAATGTTGGCACCTTTTATTGCATGCTTTGTTTTCGTTGTCCGTACATTGCTCTGTTCTCTGATGAGGGCTTTGCTACGTGATTACGTCCAGTGAAGGTGATTCTTAGCCCTTTACGTTTTCTTAAGTATGTTTAACATATGTGACGATAATGTGAGGATTTTTTAAATATCAAAACGTTCCAGATATATATATATATATATATATATATATATATATATATATATATATATATATATATATATATATATATATATATATAAGGCAGTATCGCGATGTTTCTATGTTCTTAATACAAATCTGCATGCCTATGATAGGAAACTCTTTACAGAGCGATACAACAGGAAGCAATCTGATCATCAGAAGAAGTCCCCCCGTCCGACAAGTGTTTCGGCCCTATATACTCCTTTACACTCTAACGGGGGCGGGCCCACTTGGGTCATGACTCCCAAGCGTCTCAGCTTCCTGTTGTCTTGCATCGAAAATGAACCCATTTCACTTATGGTAGCAACTTTAAATTCCACAACTCCGCCAGCCGTGGAGGCAATTGTGAAAGTAACAAGGAGAAGACAAATTATTCCGTTCGTTCCGTCGCACACACTGAGACACCAGCGCGAAGTCAACGAGTCGCCACTGCGCGTTCCCCACTGGACTTTTGATACTGACACCCCTTATAGTATACACCGCTTGTCGCCCCTGAGTCGCAGCCCGTTCACTAGTCCACCACAAACCTCAGCGTATTGTGGACTTAGAAAAATTCCTGGTGTTTTCTGTACCGCAGCGTTTATTGTTACGATCTCCATTCCCCATTGCGGTTGTTCCACAGCCAGCCTGATGCCTTTTCGGCAGTTTCACTAAGCCTCTTCAGGGCCCTTGTTCTCGACTGTCCCCTCAGCCCCAACAGTTTCAATAGATCATACACTGATGCAGCCACAAGCCCTCTTGCGCCCACTTCAACAGCCATGACCCTTGCAGTGAACCCATCGTGTCTCAGATCCGCGGCCAGATCACTATACTTGGCCGCTTTGAACGAATGTTGCTCATCTAATCTGGATTCAAATGGCACTGTCAGTTCAATCAGTATGACCTGAAGCGTTGCTGCAGAATGAAGCACTATATCCGGCCGTCTCCGCGATTTTCTGATACTCTCTGGATATGCCCCTCGTCCAGGTAGGTCTACCGCCATCTCCCAATCAATTGCACAATCAAGAAGAGATGGTAAACTGCTACCAGGTTTATTCGGTTTGGGGTGTGCTGATTTTCCTGCCCTCAGAAAGTATGTGTTTGCGGTGTCTGGCCGGACTTTGCTATTCGCCTTCATTCTTGCCAGATCTATTGTCGCAGCAAGCTCATTTAGCACTTTGTTATGGCGCCAAGTGTATCGCCCTTGCCCTAATGACACCTTACACGCTGAGAGCACGTGTTCAAGTGTCTGCCTCCCCTGGCACAGGGGGCACTGCTCATCATCCGACTTTCCCCATTTCACAAGGTTGGTGGCCGACGGCAGCAGGTCATACAGTGATCTGACAACGAAGCTGAGCCTAAGAGGTGCCATATGCCATATATCATTCCATGTCAAGGACCTCTGCAGGGCTCCTTCCCATGTAGTCCATTGGCCTTGTTGGACCTGCTGCACTGCTTTTTGCAACCTCTTATCATTCTCAGCTTCTCGTATCTCCTGAACTACCATGTCTCTGCGCTCCCTGCTTGATGCCTTGGACCACCAGCGGATGTCTCCATGACCAAATCCCCGTCTATTCGTTTGTGTGTATCCGATTACCTCCCTCAGTTTGAGTGACTCTTGGGCAGCATCAACAGCTTCTTCCACTTTCCACTTCCTTCCCGTTTTCAGTGTGGGCTGAATGGACTTAACCACGTCATCAGCTGACTCGCGTAGCATCATTGCAAGCCTTGCCTTTCCAACTTTGTACTCTTCAACAACTGACTTGAAAGGAAGCAGAAGTTTTGACTTTTTGCAGTACAGTGCTACATCTGACAGACCTGGTGGTACTCCTAGCCATTTTCTCATGAACTTGTTGACCTTCTTCTCTATGGCTTCCACTGTACTTGTGCTTATTTCATATATAAGCAGTGGCCACAGCAACTTTGGTATCAACATGAACTGGAGGCACCACAGTTTGAACTTCCCCAGGAGTCTGCTTTGGTCTATGATCTGTAGCCCTCTGTCTGCCATTTCTATTGTCTGTTGCACTGCCTTTGAGTCTTTTAATGAGGCATCGTACACCCTGCCAAGACTTTTAACAGGTTCCTCAATGACAGTAGGGATTCTTTGGTTGGAAACCGTGAATATGACCTCTGCTATCTTCCCTTTCCTGACTGATAGGCTTCTCGACTTCTTGGGTTTGAAGCTCATTCTGCACCAGCTGACTAGTTCATCCAGGCGTGCTAACATCCTCCGGGCCTGATGTTCATCTGATGTCAGAATTGTTGTGTCATCCATGAATGCTTTGAGCGGTGGCATGAGACACATTCCACCGAGCTTTGGACCTATAGCCATTCCTTCAGCCGCATTGAGGATTACCTGCATAGCCATCACGAATAGTATCGGAGAGATGGTACATCCCATCGCAATTCCAACTTCAAGGCCAATCCACTTCGTTGTGTACTCTCTGGTTGAAAATCTGACAGCAAACCCTGCGAAATACAGCTTCAGCATTGCTGCAATCTCTTGTGGAACATGATACATTTCTAGGGCCTGCCACAACATCTGGTGTGGAACGGATCCATAAGCATTCGCTAAATCCAACCAGATTACATGGAGGTTTGTTCTGTCAGACTTTGCCTTTTGGATTGCTTCCCATATCATTGTGGCATGCTCTAGACATCCTGGTGTACCTGGGATACCTCCTTTCTGAATGGTAGTGTCAATGTACCCATTTGCCAGGAGGTATGTAGTGAGTCTTTTCGCCATCACTGAGAAGAATATCTTCCCTTCCACATTGAGTAGTGAGATTGGCCTGAACTGACTGATGTCTGTGGAATTTTGCTCCTTCGGGATGTAGACTCCGTTCGCCTTTCTCCATTCCTTGCTTACAAGCTGGATTTTCCACGCACTCTTCAGTAAACGAAGCAGTCGTTTGAGCACCTCAGGGCATCTCTTATACACCACATATGGAACACCATTAGGACCTGGAGCTGACTTGCATCGAGCTTTCTGGACAATGCTTTCTACCTCTTGCACCGTTGGGGGCTTGGTGTTAAATTCAGCTCCTGGCTTACTCAGCCATTTAAGGCCTGCCATGCTGCTGAGCGGCTCATCTTTGCGACCATCTGAATATGTCATTCCAAGGTGTTCTTCCAGGTCTTCTTTCCTGATGTTTAGCGTACCCGACCGTGGCTGCTCAAACAGTTCTTTGGCAAACTTGAAGGGCTCCCTGAAGAATCTTTCCCTATCCATTCGAGTCTTCCTTTTCTTCCTGCACAACCTTTCTGCTCTACAAAGGGCATTATGTTGGCCTTTCAGGTGCTCCCAAACCTGTCGTAACCCTTCCTTCTCTGCGGCAACTGCGTTTTTGAACAGTTTTCGGGCATGCTTCTTCTGTTTTCTGATTTCTTCTATTTTAATTTGTCTTCTGCTTTTTCGTGGTGGGTTACTTTCCCTTGCCTCCCTCACTCCGAACACTCTGCGACAGTGCAGATATATTATGTCTCCGAAGATTTCCAGCTTCTTCTCCAAAGTTATCTGCTTCAGGTTGTTATCCAACTCTTTTGCCAAGGCTTCGTCCAGCTGTTCCCAAAGCCCTTTTGCACTGGCGGGTGGAAACTTGATTGCATCTCTCTTCCCGTCCAAGAAGTGTGTGAGATCATCATCAGGCAGATCAACTTATTATTACTTAATTATTACTTAATTATTATTACTTAATTATTATTTACTTAATTATTATTACTTAATTATTACTTAATTATTATTACTTAATTAATTTTGGCAGAGTTTCAATAAAAGTACAGATGGGTAAGGCCGTGGGGTTATTTCATAATTTAATACTGTAATTATGAAAGGAGAATTATTTAAAGTTTTCCAATGATTGTAAACATGCTGTTAATTCTTTCAGGGGTCATAATCGAGGGAAAGAGAAATTCAAGTGAAATCAAGAGTCGTATCAGAAATGTTAAAACTATTGTTTTATGTTTGTTAACTAAATCACAATACGCTTGCATATTTTACAAGATAATTAAAAATATTTAACTACACACTTTTAATTTAAGAGAAAATAGAAAAAAGCCCAGTTTTATGTAGCACTTCCGTTTTTATTAACTAGTAGGAAAATATGGGCAACGCCGGGTACGTACAGCTAGTATATATATATATCGAGGAAGTTGAGGGGAACTGCGGTAAGACGTGGAATACAATGGATACAATGGACTATTTTCTTTGTCTTTTGTCCTCGTAAGACGAATCACCTTTTTTCAATTTTTTTTCAAACCCATCCATTATATATATATATATATATACATATATATATATATATATATATATATATATATATATATATATATATATATATATATATATATATATATATATATATATATGTTATTTAAATTTCTTAGTAAATGATTTCAGATATATGTCGTTAGTGTGAGTTAATAAGTTAACGGTTTCAGATATATTTCAATAATGTGAGTCTCCTTAAAAAAAAATTAAATGATTTCAGATGTATGTGGGAAATACGAGTTTTTTTTATTAAGCTATTCGTATATAAGTTAATAATATTGCTTTTTGTGTGTATTAAAAGACTCCAAATATATGTCAATCTTACGAGTTTTTTTTTTTAATTAAACGATTCCAGATATATGTCAATAATATCAGTGTTTTTATTTATACAATTATTTTTTATTAAAAGATTCCAGATAAATGTCTGTATGAGTTTATTAGCAACAGATTTCTTAATCTTACCAAAAACTACCAAAATTCTCGCAAAAAGAGAGAGAACAGAAAAACAATATAAAAAGTTTACAAACATGCACACACACACAAACCACAATTATCACCTTACGTCGAGATAGCCGCGCCGAAATTTATCAGATGATCAGTTCGCTGACAGTCGTGGCAGCTGTACCGTTGAAAACATCACTCACTTTTCATTATGCCAAATACTGTCAGTACTCTTGCTTCCACCAATTCACTTACTGTCATCATCAACTCCAAAACTGTATCTCAACCCCTCACTTCTTTAACAATATCTGTCGCTGGCCGTCGCCCGGCCTAAAACAAACGTTGCGGCCGCACCACTAAACTTCTGCGTCGCTTCAACTTGGCTTTTTTCGATATTTTTCTGCTCTTCTATTATTCTTCTTTTTTTTTTCTTCCTGAGATTCCAGAAAGGATAGTGAGTGATTAACTTGGGCAATTTTTTTTTTGGCCCCGTTTCTTTTCAATTCGATCGCCTCCCCCGCGTGTCCATAATCGCGCGCCATAAATAACCCAGCGGCTGCAGGGACAGATATAAAACGCTAAGTGGCGAGCGGCTGATGAAGCGTTCGTCTTGTGTTCACATCGCTTATTAACTCCGCCATCAGTTCCGGCGTCGAGAGAGATTTCATCAATTCTCTCCCATCTTCGCGTCAATGAGACGTCCTCTGAGTGAGACAAATCCTCAATAATGTACATATGGTCAACTTTCATCATGTAATAACAGTATTTGTTATTTTTAATTGTTTAAAAAAAAATTACTGCTACAGTGGGTAGATTGTCAGTGTAATGAGAAAACAAATATGTTATGTTTCCATAGGAACATACTGTAAGGTCTCGGGTTAGGAATGAGTTCCGTTTTCGTATCCCGATTTTGTACGCGTCGGAATTTGTACGTACAGTAAACGTTCTTAAGTGTCAATTGATAACACGTCGGCAGTCACAATCATTCAATCAATCAATACCTTATAGCTCCCCAAGGAACATAGGCCTTCAACAAACACGTGCCAAGTCCTCCTGTCACGTGCCATCAGCACGTCTCCCTATTCATTTTCACTTCTGTCTCGGGTTCTCTTCTCCATGTGTTTTATTGTTTGTTCTACCTCTGCCTCTCTTTACCTGAGAATTCCAGAACAAGGACTGCATTGTAATTTTATCAACAGGGTTCCTCAATGTGTTTCCTATCTATCGCCGGCGTCTTCTCAACCCTTGTTTCACTAGCACTTGTTATCAGTTCCACATTGGTGACCTTGTCCTTACCATTTCATTTTTTCTATTGTCCGCAATCACCCATTGATGACAGTCTGCAACTTTTTGGTTATTCTTATTGCTGTTCTCCATGTTTCAGAGCCATACAATAGGACTGACCTGACATTTGAGTTGAAGGTTCTTATTTTTGTGTTGAATTTCTCTTGATCTCTATGTTTCCCAATGCAATTAAAAACTCCTCTTGTTTTTTGTATTCTTAATTTGATATCAGCGACCGATTGACAGACTGGCTAGAGCGCTGGTCTCTCGCGGCAAAGGTGTCGGGTTGGATTCACGGTAACGACGCGCTTCAGTCTCCCCAGCTGTAAATGGGTACCTGCCTTTGCACTTGAGTTAGGGAAGGTAAAGGCAGCGAGGAAGGAAACTGGTCCCCCCACCTCTCGATGCTTGACCTAGTGAAGTGAAGTCTGTAACACTTCACTCCCCTACAGCAGTGTCTAGTATGGGACTACCTTTATACTAGATCAGGGGTTCTTAACCTTTCTTCTGCAATGGACCCCTTTGGTTGTCCGGTCACGGTTATGGACCCTTTCTTGGAAAAAAAATTCATAGGGCATGGTTAAATTGTGTGCACACAAATAACACGTTTAATTACCAAAAAGAAATGATTAAGCTTACATGTAGTAATACTGAAATAAAAAAATGTAATAAAAAAGATTAGTTTTGGTGCTTCAAAAGGGAGAAAAAAATTCTTTAAATGCAAAAATCGAGGATTGTCACGGGATTTACTTCCCTTACTCTACAATGATGGTCCAACCGTGGCAAAAATTCTGAGTATCTACAGAGGGTCTTCAAAGCTGTCTACTTTTCGCTCAAGATTACTCTTGGCAGAGATGTGAATTGAAGAATGGTGCTTCAATTAATTATAGGGAGCCTCATAGGAAATTAAAGCAAGTACTACGGCTGATAGGATGCAGGCCGTGTAAACATTTTATCTTTTCTGACCTATGAGTTAAGATTTTGCTCGTTCTGACGTGCCCCTAACTGATTTAACTCAGTAAAATATTACTTAAATAGCTCTAGTATTTAAAATGACTGAGACATGCGGATACAGCTCACCCAAAATGACAAAATCAACTATAAATTTATATATTTACGGATAATAAAATTTAATAGTCATTTTTCGAAGTATTCCTGATCTTATTCCTTACTCTGGCTTGTCTGGCTGTCTTCTTGACGAGTTGAATTTCACAGTGCGGTAAACTCAGAAGGTGCTAAATTATACGGTGAATTTACTACATGACAAAGCTCCAATCAGTATTGTAATGGCATGCAAGATGCGTATATTTCCCCTTCTCTCACAAGAAATGCCTGCGTAACAAACGCAAAACTAAAGGTGTTGCTTACAGTCACCATATATAGTATACCACCTTCCGTTTATTATCGATCATGTTTGCTCTCACGACTTCGTAATCTCTTTCAAGATGGATAATTATTCCTCCGACACGTCTTGTCCGGAAATGATTATGACATTCCCCCAACCCAGCAAACATTGACAACAACTTGGTCTGACAAAGACATTCCCAGCGATAAGATAATCGACTGTGGTCATCCCAAGGTTGTTTACTTATTAATCGGTAGCACCCATGCACAGTCTAACAGGAACATGTGTTGCACATTAGTCAATCACATTTCTCTCTACTGATCCCAAGTGTCAATATGGGTTCTAACGAAAGGGATTTATTACCCTAATCAGCAAAAGATGGTCGCTGAAGTCACGACATAACAAGAATTGAGGGAATGGAGAAAACAATGAATCGAAAATACCAAATACTGTCAGAGGTGGGAAAAACTAAAGTGAAGAGCACGTAATGAATTATAGGATGGCACAAGTAAATGTGATATCCGAGGTTATTCTATCACAAGGATAATCATCATCTCAACTCAACCCGTAACCCGTCATGGGTCGTAGGGGTGCCATGGTGGAAGCATCAGCAGACATGGTCCTCCACTGCTCTCTATCCTCAGAAATGCGTACAAGTGTGGAAAAACCGTGCCCTGCCCATTCTTTGATGTTATCAGCCCAGGATTTTCTTTCCCTTCCTCTTCTCCGTTTACCTTCGACTGTTCCCTGGTGGATCGTTTTCGAAAGGGAGTCATGACGAGTTACATGCCCAAACCAGGCAAGCTTTCGACGTTCCACTACTGACAAAATTGGTTCTTGGTGGCCTGCATACATGTTTATTTTCTCTCTAACATAGACGTTTGTTTTGTGCTCTTTATAGCAAATGTGCACAATTCTTCTGTAACATTTATACTCGAAAGCCTGAATCATTCGCTCCGTATCTGCAGTGAGTGTCCAACCCTCACACCCATACAAGAGAATAGATAATACAAGTGATTTGTATAATTTGATCTTCACAGGAAAACTGATGTTACTTTTCGATCAAGTATAATAGTCCGATTAAAAAAAATTGGTGAAAATAAAATTCACATGTTTAGGTTGTGTACACGGAACCCCCTAGGATCCATTCAAGATTCCCCAAAGGGGTTCGTTGATCAACGGTTAAGAATCCCCACAATAGATGGACCTCATATGTTCAAGCGTGACGAGAGGCGGAATGAGCCCCTATCTTAGCTATCTGTCCGGGCCCCTGAGCGTGAAAAAGATATACTCTATTTTAATTTAGCTTGGTGTGTTACCCAGGCCCCTCTAATTAGTCTCGAATCTCGGGGCTATATCACACAATTGCTAATACCCCCTTTTACAGGCTTGCTTGCATTTCTAATCACATGTAATCCCTCTCAAGCTTAAAATTCACAGCTCTAGGTTCCTTCCTGTGCTTTGCATCCATTATCATCTTGGTCGTCTTTGCAATCTTTTAATTTGTTGGATTTTCTCATTACACATCTCTTTTCTAAACTCCATTCGTTCAACGAACGCCAACTATCTAGCACTGTTCCATTGCATAATTGCTAACCATAAGGACCTGTGGGGTTGCTGTACCTCTATCTGTTGTTAGAATATGCCTTCAACGAACACATGCCAAGTTCTTCTGTCGTGTGCCTCCAGCACAAGGTCTCTTTATGTCTTCCTCATCACTTTTATTATTGTCTTTAGGTCTCTTCTGCACGTGCTAATATTACCAGGAGGGACAGTATGAAAAATAATGACATCAGAAAAATTGTAATAACTACACCCAGTATCAAATATGTAGAGCGACAGAAAATAAAGTGATGGGGCAATCTCATGAGAATGGAGCCCGATCACTAACCATATCGCATCTACAACAGAGGAAGATTGGGTTCGAGGACATGAGGAAGATCAATAGTGGGATGGATAGACAGTATAACTGAAACTTTACAACAACAACTGGCTCACGGAAGCCAATGCGACATACGTGGTTCAAGAACTGAAAACTTCACTGCAAGAGCTGACGGAAACAGTGAAGTAAGTAAGTAAGTAAGTAAGTAAGTTGCCTCATTTCTTCTATTCATTGATCCTTCTTTTTGTTTTTCTCTTATCATTTTTGTTTTAGGAGATAAACATTTGTATAAGGCAAGGATGTGTGTCACGGGTTGCCTTCCCTTAGCTCTGCAGTAGTGGTCCAACAGTGGCCAAAACCTCAAGAGTACCTGAAAGGGGTCTTCAGAGGTGTCTATCTTTGCACAAGATTACTCTTGGCATAGTTGTAGATAGAAGGATAATGATGCTTCTACCTCCAGGTAGTGTTCACAAGATATTCAGAAAAGCGAGAACAATGTGACATTGGCTAAGCACGTTAACTATAGGATCTGCCAACAAATTTTGTGACAGATTATGTAATCTTATAATAGCTCGTTCAAGCCCCCAGCTGAGTTAATTCAGCGAATTTCCTCTTATTATTATTTAGTAGCTCTGATTGAGTGTATTTAAGAAATTGTCTGAGACATACGGATACAACACATTCAAAATGATTAAATCAACTTTAAATTTGGATAGATATAAATAACAAATTTAATAATCACTTAGGTTTTAACAGTTGTTAAAAATCGAATATTCTTTAACAAATATTGGTCATCATCATATGATGTTAATGGGGGTATTATATAAGGGGAAGTTTCACTTGGCAGCTTTTATTTGACTACTTAGCTGCCAATGAGGGTTCTGCTCCCGCTGGTGTTTTGGTTCTTCGCAGATAGGTGAGTGGATCGCTCACGTTCCTGGTCAAGATTAGAATTGCAGCACGTTCCAAGTAGAATCAGGGAGTAACTGCAAAGCTGGTCTCGCGTTTCTAAGACCTATCTGATGATGGTGTCTAGCGTCAATTCAGGCCACATATACCCTCACGTGTTCCAGAAATAGTACCCTAAACTTGTACCAACAACTAGTATGGTAAAAGAAGAGAAACATAAAATATATGCCAGTCCTGAAATATGGAAGTGAGTCATGGACAACTAGTAAAGTAGGATACGCACTGGATAGGATAGAGATGTTGTTCTATTGAAAAATATTAAGAATACCATGGACAGCTAAACAAAAAGCAATTTAAAAAAATAATTAGAATGTCGTGAAAGTAGCCAGAGTGCAAAGGAAGCAAACTACTCTCTATAGAAGGAAGTAATCCACTTTCCTTGTGCATGCATAATATCATCTCAACACATAACCCGTCATGGGTCGTAGGGGTGCCATGGTGGAAGCATCAGCAGACAGAGTCCTCCACTGCTCTCTGTCCTCAGCAATGCGTACAAGAGTGGAAAAACCGTGTCCTGCCCATTCTTTGATGTTATCAGCCCAGGATTTTCTTTGCCTTCCTCTTCTCCGTTTACCTTTGACTGTTCCCTGAAGGATCGTTTTCGAAAGGGAGTCATGACGAGTTACATGCCCAAACCAGGCAAGCTTTCGACGTTTCACTACTGACAAAAGTTGTTCTTGGTGGCCTGCATAGGTGTTTATCTTCTCTCTAGCATAGACTTTTGTTTTGTGCTCTTTATAGCAAATGCGCAAAATTCTTCTATAACATTTATGCTCAAAAGCCTGAATCCTTCGCTCCGTATCTGCAGTGAGTGTCCAGCTCTCACACCCATATAAGAGAATAGATAATACAAGTGATTTGTATAATTTGATCTTCACAGGAAAACTGATGTTACTTTTCCAGATCACATTCAGTCTTGTCATGGCAGCTGAGGCCATCTTAAGTCTTGTCTTGATTTCTTTACTTGATCTTCCATCACTACATATAATGGACCCGAGATATTTAAAGGTGTTAACTTCTTCTAACGTTTGCCCATTTAACGTAATGTTGGTCGGAACATGTTTCTTATGGCTATTCACCAATATCTTGCTTTTTTCTATATTAATTTCCATCCCATATGTTCTTGTTACTTTCTCCAGTCTAGAGGTAAGGTCTTAAAGTTCTGGTTCTGATCCAGCTATCAGATCGATATCATCAGCAAAACGTAGGTTGCAAAGAGGTCGGCCTTCAATCGATATGGTTGTTTTATAATCATAAAGAGCCTCCTGCATAATATGTTCTAGATATATATTAAAGAGCACTGGGAACAGGATACATCCCTGGTGAACTCCTAAAGTTGTTTTGAAAAATTCTCCAATGTCATTGCTTGCAAAAACAGCACTGCTTGCGTCCTTGTATAGTGCTTCAATGATATCTATGATGTTGGTATCAAAATTGAATTTTCTCATTATTTGCCATAAGCCTTCATGCCAGACTCGATCGAAGGCTTTTGTGAAATCGATGAAGTTATGGTATAAATCGTGTTGATGCTGGAGATGTTTTTCGATCAGTAATCTAATATTGAAGATTTGTTCTGAGGTACTTCTTTTTGGTCTAAAGCCAGCCTGTTCCTCGGACAAGATTTCTTCTGATTTCTATTTTATTCTGTTCAAAAGTATCGTTAACATCACTTTACTTGGATGACTAATAAGGCTAATGGTTCTGTAGTTCTTGCACATTTTTAGATTTCCTTTCTTTGGAAGCGGTATTACTAATGACTGCGTCCACTCTTTTGGCCATTTTTTGGTACTCCATATCTTCTGGCAAATTGTTGTCATGATTTTTACTATATCTGGTCCTCCATATTTCAAGAGCTCTGCTGGGATATTATCCACACCCGGTGACTTCCCTCCTTTCAGCGAACATATAGCCTCTTCCACTTCTTCCCGTAATATTGCTGCATTTCCGAGTTCCCTGTTTTCGCACTTAATGTTGTTTAATATGCCATAGTCAGTGTCGATTTTACAGTTATATAATTCTTTACAATATTCTGTCCACCTTCTCATTACAGCAGTTTTTTCATTTAGCAGAGCCCCATTGCTATCTTCTATGACAGTTACCCTGGGCTGTTGGGGTTTTGATAGTCTTCTTAATGTGTCAAATGCTGCCTTACTGTTACCTTTTATTAGCCCCGTATTAATGGACTCACACTGATCAGCTACCCATTTTTCTTTGGCCTGTTTCATTTTCTTTCTAATATTTTTATTCACCATACTGTATTGCCATGCTGCTTCAGGAACCTCTTTCTTAACCTTTTTCATTTCCCGCCGTGTATCACATAACTTCAGAATGTCATCTGTAACCCATGGTTTGTTTATTTTCTTTCTTTTACCAAGTATTTCTGTTGCTGATTCAATGAGCACGTCTTTCATGTTCTCTGTGATTGAGTTGATATCATCCTCCAAAAAGTTGAGAGCTGCGAATTTTCCTCCAACAGTTGCCTCAAAGATTCCCGCAATTTCTGGATCTTTCAGTTTGTCTAAATTGAATCTTAACTGAGAACATCTGTTTTGATTATAGTTCTTTTTGAGTTTAAGCTTGAGCGTCATCAATACCATGTCGTGATCACTACCAATGTCGGCGCCAGGAAAAGTCCTAGTCTTGGCTTTATTAATACTGGACTTGAATCTTTTCGATACAAGAATAAAATCAATTTGGCCATGTATCTCAGTTTTCGGGGCATGCCACGTTCTTCTTCTTGATAACTTATGAGGAAATAGTGTATTTGCAAGGGTTAGTTTATAGTTGCTGGCAAATTCTAGTAGCCTTAGTCCTCGATCGTTGGTTTCTCCTGTCCCAAATTTCCCCACTGTGCCAGCCCACTGACCGTATGCATCTGGCCCTATTTTAGCATTCAAATCACATAACACGATGAGATGATCTTTCTTTGGAATTTTCTTAATTGTCTCATCCAGATTTTCATAAAATGTATCAATTGCCTCATCCTCATAGTCAGTAGTATGATGGAGATGTTCTTTGGATGTGCTGCAATACGTATGGTGATAAGCCTGCTATTTATTGGGGTGCAGCTGATGACAGAGTTCAATCTGTCTTTATGTACAATAAAACCTACATGTAATGAGATGAAGAAAGCTAGGATATATTAAGACAACATGAATGACTGAAGGAAAGAGGAATATGTGACGACATAAAGAGATACTGAACAGTTTGACATCATGCCGTAGAAAGAAGTCTTCAACGGGATCGATGATATGAAATGGAAACGGGTAGCTGTGTAGAGACATGATCGCCTTTGACACCAAGCGTCACTTTAAGAAGAATAGGACTATTGTATATTTCTTGGTAGTTTCTAGCGACTTGGCTCTCTGGCGAAAATATTTTGACAAAAACGGCAAGTCACCAAGAATTAACGCTCAATGATAGTCGAGAAGAAACATGATTAAAACGTTGGTTTTTAAGGGCCTTGTCACTTATGCCATAAAACTGTTCGTTGCCCTCATGTGTAATTTAAACCACTACCATCATCATCAACATTTTCCTCTGCACTCTTTACGGAGCATGTAGCCACCACGGCAGCTGTTTCCCTTGCCAGAAGCCTGCACCAAATATTAATATAAACTTATTTTACATTTTGAGGTTGCAAACCACATGCCCAACCTCATTTTACTCGCCTTGTACGACATGCCCGCGAGTGCAGTAGGTTTATTTTTTCTTTGTCTCTTTAGAGACTTCGGAAACTGCACGGGGCGAACCGTTATATACCAAGTTCATAACCAAATTCTTTTCCAAGCACCAAGTTCTACATATCACAAGACCAGTGGCGGCTTTCTTTAATGAGCTGTTGAGCTGCAGCACCCCTGTAAAAAAGGACTGCATACTGTCTCTACTACATTATAATACATAATCCGGACAGACCAAAAAATACCAAAAAATTGAGGTTACACCGGAAGGGTTAAATACAAAAGAAAAAAAAATTATCCAACACCGTATTGTGGCAAGTGCTGCAAACGATGACAGTTCAAGTGACCTTGATCTCTTATAAGCGAATGCTTGTTATACAAACAGCAAGAGGCCAGCTGCGATTGGGTTGAATTTATTTAACTAGTGCTGCAACGGAACACAGCTCCAGTGGAAATTATCTCTATAAAGCGACTGTTTACGTGCGCGTTCACCACAATACCGCAAAACGTTGGTCAATTGCATTGTTTTGAGATTAATTTAATGCTGATATTTTCTTGTGTGCTGAATTATTATAGAAATGAGTGAAGTAACTGTTACATATTTACAAGAAATTGTTTTTTTCGCGATTGTCGTTGGCTGAAAAATGCCGTGTAAAAACACTAGGTCGGCCTCTTCCGAATCTAAAAATTATCCAGACCTCGACTAGCAGGAACAGTACATACCAGAGAAAATTTAAATTAGAAATTTATGAATATCATGACTGGTTGTGTGGCTGTAATTTAAAGAATGCATTATTTTGTTTTCCTTGTTTACTTTTCAACGGTGATACTACATAGACAAAGACAGGCATAACAGATCTGATACATTTGCATAGCAAGCTTCAGAAACACGAAAATGGCACAGTCCACGTAAGATACGTTGTAGCATTGGGGATGCTGGGGACAGTGGATATTTCTTCACAGTTAATTGAGGCATACAAATTAAATATTAATAAACACAATGAAGAGGTGAAAAGAAACTGAAACATTCTTTCAAAAATAATTGACTGCATAAAGTTTTGTGGGAAATTTGAACTTCCACTGCGTGGTCATGATGAAAGTTTGGAGTCTGCTAATCAGGGCGTCTTTAGAGGATTACTAGACTTTGCTTCTAAACTGGATGATACATTGCGAACTCATTTTGAAACTGCCACTGTTTTCAAAGGACATTCAAAAACAATTCAAAACGAGCTTCTACAATGTATCCTAGAAGAGTGCAGAGCTCAAATTGCTAGCGACATAAGCAAAGTGAGTGTTATGTATAGTATTTTAAATGAATGAGAAGTGCAGCACCCCCAATGACAACCCCCCTGGAACCGCCACTGCACAAGACACTAACCACGATTTTCTCACTTTTACGACACAGCTGGATAAATGAAAAATGAACAAAATATTTATCTGACAGTTCGAATCCTGTTTGCGGAGCCAGAAATAGTCCCGATAAATTAAGCTAAACAAAACAATACCAAGCTATCGTTGTGCAAATTTTGAATGGGCGATGTCTAAGCTATGAAAAGGAAAAATGTAGTTGCGTGACATAACAATTTTCATTACTGACAGAAACATATTTAACTGTCCTAAATAGTCGAAGTTCGTGGACAAAAAGGTAACCCCAGTTAAAAAGGATTTCTTGTATTTTTTATTCCTTTTAATATCAATCTTGCTGATTGTCGATGTGAGGAAAGAATACATTATCTATTTCCTGTATACACCCAAAATAGACAAAAAAGGTTATTTTTGATTTGCATATAATAAGTGCGTTTTTAATATTTATAAGCCTTTTTACTTCGATATTCTTTTTGAATTATGTGTTTATCTGTAATAGGTTATGAGTTATCAATGTTCAAAGAGAATGAGTGTGTTCCAAAAATCGCTGACTTCACTGACAAACAACATTTTTCTTTCTTATATAAGAATAAGTGTTCTTAGGTCAGTTTCTTGCGCTGATTTCAAATCTTAAATCCGTTTATCTCTATCACGTCGGGTTCTTAAGATATTTGTGAATAAATATATTTTTGGGAAACCGTTATTTGCTCCGTTTCATTTTTACTATATAACTTATTAAAATTAATAAAATGCAAAATAATTCTACTTTTTATACTGCTAAAAGATGCATGACATATGTAACGCTATTTTTCAAATACTTACTGTATTTTGAAATAATTCTGAGCGAAATATGGCTTCTAGAAGTTGTAGAAATTCGGCTGATCTGTTCTGTTACGTGTGCGGATATTTTACTGATCGTGTTCACCAGAAAAACTTTACACCATTACTAAAGAAAGCATATGAACTTTATTTCGATTCGAAAGTTGATGATGCAAATAAATCTTGGAAGCCAAATGCAGTTTGTTCGACTTGTTCAAATACATTGGCAGGTTGGTACCGAAAATCGCCGAAGCATAAGTCGATGACTTTTGGAGTGCCAGTAATATGGCGTGAACCGACAAATCACGCTACTGATTGTTACTTCTGTTTGACATATATCCATGGTTTCACTTTTAAAATTAGAAAGTCTGTGGTTTATCCAAATATTGAATCGGTTTCGAAACCAGTGCCTCATGATCAAATCACGTGTCCGATCCCAGTTCCACCAGAACAATATCCGTTGGACGTGAATGAACCATCAGAAAGTGATAGTTTACCTGCTTTAGAAACTAATTCTGACTCGGATTATATACCGGTGAATGATGGTGTTCACTTAATTAACCATTCAGAACTTTCAGATCTAATACGTGATCTCGCTCTTACCAAAATTACAAGCGGAATTACTCGGTTCGCGACTCAAAGAATGGAATCTTTTAGCGCCCAATACTCCGATATCTAAATTTCGTCATAGACACAGAGAACTTGTTCAATACTTTGAGATGGATGATGACATTTGCTATTGCAAAGATGTAAACGGTCTAATGGTGCACCTCGGTCATAAGCACATAGTCAACGAATGTCGACTTTTCATCGACTCTTCCAAGACTAGTCTAAAAGCCGTGTTATTGCATAACGGAAATTTATTTTCATCAATTCCAGTCGCCTACTCTGTTCATATGAAAGAAACTTATGACAATATGGCTATACTTTTGGCGAAAATAAAGTACAATGACTACCAATGGCGGATTTGTGGAGACCTAAAGGTCATTGCAATTCTCACGGACATGCAGACTAGGTATACTAAATTGTGATGCTTCCTATGTGAATGGGACAGCTGCAACAGACAGGAACATCATGCAAGAAAGGTGTGGCCTATCAGGGATCGTATGCAGCTCACGCATAAAAATGTAAAACACGAGCCATTAGTTAACACAGACAGCATCATTTTTACCACAGTTACATATAAAGTTGGGGCTCATGAAGAATTTCGTAAAAGCGTTAGATAAAACGAGCAAAACTTTTACTTATCTTCGAGAAAAGTTTCCGCAAGTTAGCGATGCAAAGATAAAGGAAGGTATCTTTGTAGGACCTCAGCTTAGGAAAGTTATTGCAGACAAACAATTCGAGAACTTGTTACATGGTAGTGAACTTTGCGCATGGATGGCATTCAAATCGATCGTCGATAACTTTCTGGGAAATCACAAATCTGTCGACTATGTGCATATTGTTAAACAGTGCATAGATGCATACAGAATTATGGGCTGTAACATGTCCCTCAAAATCCATTTGCTCGATTCGCATCTTGACTTTTTCCCTGACAACCTTGGCGAAGTCAGCGATGAACATGGAGAACGATTCCATCAAGGTATCGCCTTAATGGAGTCACGTTATCAAGGACGGTGGAGTGTGACCATGTTTGCCGATTATTGTTGGATGCTTTATCGCAATGTACCACATGCCATTCACCGACGAAAGTCGACTGCAAAGAAATTCAAGCCTAGATAACTGTTATACTTCTTGTACGAATGATGTTGTAATACTATATGCGTTGTTAAAAAACTTCAATTGCGTATTTCTAGAGATCCCGACCTGATAGAGAAAAACGGTTTGCAGATTTAAAAACAGCGCATTAAAATTGAACAGAAAAACATAGAAATGTTAGAGAAAGAAAAAAAAAATTTTTTTGGTTAGACAGTGCTTTTAGTCCCAAAATATGCTTTTTTGCTAACCTTCATATTGGAAGGTATACCAAATAATAAACACTCCCTAGAAAAAATATACTCAATACAACAAATACAATGAATACTCCTTTTTCATCCATCATGGCGGTGAAAAAATAAAAACATAAATGTGATTGAAACTTTGAGTTAATTTGTGGAAACACGTGAATATATTTGTGATAATTATGCCTTCAGACAAAAAGTTCGGTAAAGGTATATCAAAGAAGCGTAAATTTCATGGCAATCAACATACGGCTGAACGAAATGAAAGGAAAACAATCCTACAGAATGCATCGACATTCGGTACTGAGCCATGCGTTCATGGTTCAACACCATCGATGCAGACTGAATGTTTTGATATTGGCATGAAACGAAATGCCACGCCCCTTTCACGATCAGAGCAGAAAATTCTGGACATTAGCAACCTAACACATGACTCTGATGAGGATATGTTTGAGCGAAGCTGTGACACAGATTCTGCAGAAACTGACGAAGAAGGTAATTATAATGTTAATGATACTGATTTGCTTGAGGGGCACAAAATTGTTGACATGGGTCTTCTTGGTCAGAACATTGCTGAAAAATTGTTGTGTACCTTTTGCCAAAGTTCTGTACAATTAGTTGAAGTCAAAAGGCAAGGACTTGGGAGTGAATTTGTATTTCATTGTAACAGTGCAAACTGTCATGAACAAAAACATTTCCCTTCAAGTAGTCAGCTCTCAGTAGGGAATGCAAAGATAAATCTTATCAATCGGCGTGCAGCTTTTGCTATGCGCTGTATTGGCTGCAGTCACACTGTGATAAGAGGTTTTGATGTTATTAATTATAAGATATCCTGGACAAATAGATGTATCAGAGGATACCAGTATAGTGCCAGATAAGAGACTGGTGTAGTGAGATACATTGATACACCGATCAAATAGTTAAAATTCCACGTGTTTAAAAAGATAAAATAATATAGGGATAAAATAGTGGAGTTGTGTGAAACATCATCGCCTCGCCTGCAGGTCAGTACTAACTTTTTATACCTCGTCCTTGAGACACTAACGGTAACAATTTTGAAAAAAAGCAAGGCTTAGTCGTTCTAAATAAGATGGACAGAAGAAAACACGAGGAAGGGGAAGGGAGAGACGGAGGAATGCTATTGTTTGACACGCGTTTGGTTCTTTTGGTTTCGCGAGCCGAAAACGATAGTGCGTGGCAATACAGTAGCATGTTTCTAAAAGACGACACAAAACCATACAGTCCTCTCTCGCTCGACACGCAGTTCAAAATGTATAACCTCTTAGATCTGCAGACTGAAATGAAAAACACACACACTTCGTACTTCCTGCCCAAAAAGTCGCAATTTTGTGACGTATTGCAGATGCGCTGTTTCAATTTTGAATGAGAACGCTAGTTACAGTCCAATAATACGATTAACGTGGAATATTTGAAAATACAGTACGAGAAGGGGAGAAAAGGAGCATAGGTGGTAGTGTCACGAGTTCGTTGTTTACAGAAATTTGAAATTTGAACCCAAGCGGGGCATAGAAGGATAGAAAAGAAAAACGTAGATAATTTTCTTACATGCAAAGAGAAAGGACAGTGACAAATACAATGACATTAATTGTTTAACTGAAGATTAAAGTGTTAATGTATCTTACGGTAGATAGAAAAATATGTTATTTGAATAAATAAAGAGGAAATACAATAATAGTAAATATGTTAAAGACAAGAACAAAAATTTAACTTCTGTGTGACAGACAGCAGCCTGATCAATAATTACTGTTCAGAATTTGAAACACTTAGTAAATAAACGAGGTATTGGTAGAAGACAGATGGACGAACAGACGTATATCTCTCTCAGCTTGCCACATATTTGGAGAGGGGGAGGTAATCCCAAGTTTGAAAGTTGAAGTTTCAATTTGAAAAAGGACGCAAGAGGCATAATAGTTCCTGATTGGCTGGAGTCTAATAGACTAACAGTAGTGATAAAAACAATTTGAAATCGGCGTTAGTTGCCACTTGTAAAATATATTTCCTACACTACTGTTGTGTTAAAGGCAAGAATTTCAGTACGATTGTGCCTTTGCTGATCTGCACCAGCAAACGATCTGGAAGTGACCATATTATCGCCAATTAAACTAATTAGTAGGAATATTTCATTGATGCGGTAAGAAAAAACATTTATATCATCATTATTATTATTATGTATGTATTATTGAATATGTATGAAAATTCTAGGGGTAGAGGCATATCGAGGAAAGCGCCAACATCAAACTTTGTGTTGTGTCACAAAGTTGTTAAGAAAGATATTATCATTAGGTAGAAAAGCCAGACAGGCTTACTGACACTTTGGGAGAAAATTAAATTAAATATTAATGGGGAAATTGATGTACAGTTTTATGACGTAAGACCAGAAAACCACTGGCCGTCTTCTTCAGCAAGTCACCGTGTTCGCACATGACTTGATATAATTAATTAAAATGTTTCCTATGTAAAAAATGAGTCAAACTGAAGTTTGAAAGATTATCTGACCATGTTGAAAATGTTTAATAGTTAGGGATAGAGAGAGGTATATGAGGTGTTGAGGAGGGCTTATTACTCTCATTCCAGGGTTTCAACTCTGAATCAAAGTGCGCCATTGGTCAACATATACCTGTATGTACATCTGCACCGGAAGAATTGAGGCAGTATTGTCTGTTAGCCTCACTGTTGAGAATTCGAGGGCAGTATCCTGACTTGGGAGTTTGAAGCTGTTAGCTTGGACTGAAACCATCTTGTATTCCAGCAATTACAAAGATAAGAATTAGTCCACGGGCCCATGATACCTCAGATTAACCACTCTCTTTTCCAAATGTGTATTTCCTAGTTCAGAACATGATGAACACAGACGTTCTTCCCAATATTACCCATTCATAGGATCAAAATTTAATTGACCCTTTTCAAGAGTGACATTTTTATAGTTGTGAATAATAGCAGACTCATTTATAGTTTGAATTAATTGTTGTAAATACATTTCATTATCACCTTGAGATTTCAGTACTCCGGTATCCAAAAAAAAAGAACTGAGATACTGGAAAATAAATTGTACCAAAAAAAAAAAAAGATTTAACTTTTAAACTTTAACAGTGACTTGTTTCATTAATGTTCATTAATTCATAAGTGTAGTGTTGTCATTTCATTACATTACATCGCATATACCCTAGACATTTAGCTAGACAACACTCACACACCTTTATACTTAACTAGGAGAAACTTTATGACAGGTTGAGGTCATAAGATGGTAGCAGACAGGTTCCCCGAGAACATATTCATAAATAACTAACCTCAGGGGCTTGCACAGCTGACCTCACATCTGTTACAAATAATATCTATTTCTTTAACATCAAAACCCACCACAACTGGTCTTACAAGAAATATCCCCTTCTCCGAAAAGAGCAAGGGTGTATGGGCAATCAAGGTGAGGACCAGCTATGTAAGTTCCTAGAGTAAGGTATGATGATGATGAAGTTCTCTGGGTCCCTATCCGCTACCTCTTGAGATCTCACCAAGAGTATGTAGTCAGTGTGTTATTACTTTGGCAAAGTGTCTAGGGTAATGTATTTAAAACAGTTATGAATTTCAAAACAGAACTTTAACTTTAAGGAAAATTAAGCAAGACTGTCTTAAAAGTATATTTACAATTTTATTTTCCTGAACCTCAAACCTTTGTTTCAGGAAGTATCAAACTCAATAAAAGGTTATATACATGCTAAAATAAATATTTTTGGAAACTGTCCATTTGTGATCAGAAAAAAAAAGTCACTGGAAAGTCTATACCCACAGTTCTGGATATTATCACTAATGCTACCCTATAAGGTCTGTTATCTACATCACTCCCAGGAGGTATATAGTTATAGGAGAAATTATGTTTTAGGATGAGGTGTCAGTGCCTGTATAAAGGACTTATCTGAACAAGGATTATTGCAGCTGTTTTGTTGATCTTAGACTTGTACGTCAACGTTGTGACTCCTGACTGAAGAAAATGAGCTAGCTTCAACTTGTAGCATGAGCACTCACTCGAACATGTTCTTCCTTTCAGGCTACTGCAGCAACGAGGTACTGTGTAATACAACCTGAAATAAGAAGGACAATCCCTTCTATGTAACATCTGCCTCTATCAATTTCACCACTAATCCTGATTAATACCCACCTGGGTCAGCCACTTGTGCTAACAAGTCGCACCAGACCTTAAATTCCGTTGTCTACACTCAGCTTGGTGTAATCAGTCTTCTTCAGTATTTATTCTACGTTAATGTCCCTCCTTCCTGTTTGTCTTCCATACAATATTCATGGTGGATACAATATTGCTTTGTGACCTGTTAATTTCTTCATTCGAACATTCCCTATATGTTCTCACATGTTATTTGAACAATGTGTCATTTCAAAAGACAATATCAATTTATTTATACTGTACTTACAGTCGCAAATTTATAAGGCCAATTGGCAAATATTTTACACATTTTTTTTCCACTCCGAATAAGCCTGCCCCAGACACATTCCTACTTAGGTCGTCGTGACATACACATCCCGTTAGGCAGTATAGAAAATGAATATGGCACACAATGGCCTGTTACTTACAGGTTAATACAATATGCAAATAAAATTATCTGTCTTACCCTCTAGAAAAGAATCTTCACATACACAAGCTGACCAGCCGTAAAGGGCTATAACACCGATCTGTCAGTACAGACGGCAAAAGCTGGTCCTTCTGACTCGTTCTGAGAATGTCAGCTTGGCATGTACGCTTATGGTCAAATGGAGGAACTTACATGCAGTTGTTAATTTTTATCAAACTACACCCGACCAATCAGATGACGAGTTAAAAAAATTAACTATTTCCTAGGCTATAGAATTGAGCAGTTTTAAGCGTGTGTGTCTAATCTGACCGATATTGTTTATTTTATATCATAGTTATTTGTGAACCGATTTTAATTATCAAAAGTGATAATTAAACGGCCAATTAATATCTATCGTTCTATATAGCTTTCCTTTAGTTATTCCTTTGCATTCAAATGGGGTTAATTTTTTTGTAATTAAATTTGATCTTAACCTGATGTGAAAATATTACTAAATTAAATGTTTCTACGTCAAGATAATTTTTGTATGAGGAAATCTCTATGTGTATATGTTAAGCAATATCAGCGCTATAATTTGAGATATCCCTTTTATTTTAAGTATCTTTAATTATCAAGAAATAAATTATTTAAGTTCATTCAAAAACTCAAAATAGGCATTACTTCCACTTTAACCAAATATTTTTTTGTCATTACAAAAAAGAGGTAACGATTTGATTGGTTGGTAAATTTTACTACGTTCATCGATAAATATTAGGGTTGGTGTGTTAAAAGGGAGGGGGGGTGGTAACTTTTAACTTGTTTTCTTACAAAAATTCAAATACTCTTAGTTAAATGTTGGCGGTAAATTTAACTAGATCCTCAGACAAATTTCAAATACTGTAGTTATTTATAGATTTAAAATACGTTAGCTAGTTCGTTTTGAGCGGGGATATTGAGCGTGTTGTGATACGGATTCACTTTACTACATATCTCCCCCGTTAGAAAAGCGTGAACCCCTAGTGCAGCTTTCATATCCGTATACAATCACGTTCAAATTGACTCCCTATGTCTTAGGGTGATCCTGGATTTCTGCCGGTGGGTGCCTACTCAAGAAATCTGCCCCAACTTTCTGTGATCCAGGAATGTACTCAATGGTAAACGAGTAAGGTTGTATGAGAAGAGACCACCTTAACAATCGTGCATTACCATGTTTTGCCTGAGCAAGGAAAACCATGGACTGATGATCGCTTTGGACCACGAAATGCCTACCATACAAAAAAATCTGGAATTTCTTTATTGCACAAACTAAGGCCAAACATTCTTTTTCTACAGTTGAGTAATTTTGTTCCGCTCAGTTCAATTTGAGGCTGGCATACGCAACAGGGTTCAAATCTCCTTCTGGTGATGAGGACCTTTGTAACAACGTGGCTCCCAATCCCACATTACTAGCGTCCGTTCTCACCACAAATTCCTGACTCAAATCAGGTAGTTTCAATATGGGCTTACTGGTGAGTTTTTGTTTCAGCTCATTACATGCCAGCTCACATTCTGCCGACCACTCTATTTTACCTGGCTTCCCTTTTCGAGTTAGGTCTGCCAGAGGAGCACACACAGAGTTAAAATTCTGGATATATTTTTGATAGAATCCACACAGTGAGACAAAGGATCTCACATCCTTCTTAGTTTGTGGTCTAGGTGCTCTCTGTAGTTTTTCTAAGTTCTTAGGATCAGGGGTCATGCTCCCCTGATGTACAGTGTGTCCCAGAAACTCCAATTCCTTGCATCCAATACAACATTTGTAGGTCTAGCAGTCAGATTTGCCTCCCTGAGTCTGTCAAATAACATATTTAGGGAGTCTATATGTTCCTCAAACGTTTCCGTGGCAACGAGAATGTCATCCATGAAATTGGTAATACATGGATTTTTAAGAGGATTCAATAGATTTCTCATCATTCTAGAAAACACACTTGGAGCATTCTTTAATCCAAAAGGCAACATATTGAACTCATAGTGCCCATCCGAGGTGCTAAAGGCCAGATAAGGTCGAATCTCAGGCTTCACTGGAATCTGATAATATCCCTCACTGAGATCTACCTTGGAAAAATATTTTGCCTTATTCAATCTGGCAAACAGTTGATTAGTATCAGGTAATGGATCCACCTGACTTTCTGTGACAGCATTCAGTTTCCTGTAATCTATGCACTGCCTATGAACCCCAGAGGGTTTTCTCAACAACACCACACTGGAGCTATAAGGAGATTCACTGTGAGAAATAATTCCTTCTTGTAATAAATATTCTATCTCTCCTTTTAAAGCTTGCTCTTTAGCGAATGGGATAGTATAGGCTCTAATACACATGGGTGTTGGGTCTAGTAATTTCATATCATACTCCAACAAGTTAGTGTGCCCCGGTTTGTCCGTTTACACGTCTGTATGATTCTCCAGAACCTTCTGAATCTTCTCCCTCTGCCCTTTTGTCAGATGATTGCTAACTTTTACCTGTGCAGAAGTTTCGCATGGTTTCAGGGGGTCTTCATAAGAGGTGAGTGGTTCATTTTTCATTTCAGTGGCTATGGCCAAGGTCATTAAATGTGCACCTTCCAAAACTCTTCTATCACGATATTTCTTGAGGAGGTTCACATGATAGACTTTTTCCTTTCCCTTTTTGTCTATCTTGTAATTAGTTCTAGATACCTTTTCTAAAACTGTGTATGGACCTTGCCATCCTATCTGAAGTTTGTTGCTGCTGCCGGGTAATAGAAGAAGCACCTTCTCCCCTACAGCAAGCTCCCTATCCTTCGCTTTCCTGTTATAATACTCAGCATGCTTCTTTCTGGCTTTTCTTAGATTATCATTTGCTAGTTTCCAGCCAGTTTTTAACCAAGTGGTCAACTCGTTCACATACGGATATGATGAGGTTACAGTCTCTTCTGCCTTTTCATCTGTCCATGTCCTCAATAAGGCTTCAAATGGACCTTTAATGGGCCGGCCAAATAACAGGGTTGCCGGTGCCATTGCTGTTGAATTATGGGGGACTTCCCGATACGAAAACAATGCCGCGGGTAAGTATTGATCCCACGTGTCAGGTTTTTCATGTGCCAACTTTCTCAGGATAGAAATAAGTGTCCCGCTGAACCTTTCCACTTGCCCGTGCCCTTAGGGGTGATACGGACTACAGTGAAAGTGCCTGGCTTGAAAGATCCTGAAAACGTCCTCAGTTAGTTTTCCCTTGAACTGTGATCCATTATCAGTCAATATCTGGTGGGGAAATCCTAATCTTGTGAATATTGTAAGTAACGCCTCTGCCACATGTTTGGAGTCGATTGATGACATGGCTACTGCCTCTCCCCACATAGAACAAGTGTCCACCATAGTAAGAATGTAACTGTTTCTCCTCTTGGTTCGTGTGAGAGGTCCAACAATATCCACTGCAACTCTCTTAAAAGGGGTTCACATGATTGGCATTTCCCCAAGAGTTGCAGGTGCAGTCTAATGTTTTGGAGCTACCCTTTGACATTCTGGGCAGGATTTGACATATCTTTTTATATCTTCAGTTATCCCTGGCCAGAAGTAATGACAAGCTATACGTTGTCCTGTGGCGCTAATCCCCATATGACCACTGAAGGGGATAGCATGTCCTAACCCCATCACCTTTTCCCTATATGAAGATGGAAGAACTAGTTGTCCTATGACCATTTGATCCTGTTCCAGCCATCCTATATATTAACTTATTCTTCATATACAATTCTCCTTTGTTTGGAGGGGTATGTCTTTTTGGTAGTTTTCTGAAACACGGTTTTAATGACTTATCCTCAGCCTGTGCCTTCCTCGTCTCCTCTGATGAGTATTTATTGGGTTATCTTCCTCCTTCCTTGACTGTGACCTGGTCTGTACTGCTGCCATAATCACTGGTCTTTTGGGACTTCCCAAAAACACATATCTACACCCCAATATCAGAGGGCAGATTGGTTCATTTATCACTGAAGCTCTAATCACTCCTTCCACATAGCGAGTTTTTACATTCATCCTTGCAATGGGAAGTGTCATGGTTGCTATATCCTTAGTTGCTCCTTGTATCTCCACTGTCTCTGTGGTATATTGATCTGGGTGCACTAGGTTAGAACTGACGACTAAGTCAAAATCCAATCCAGTATCATAAAGGCACTTGATAGTGGCCTCATTACATACTACTTCTTCACATACAGGGGGACGATTAGGTTCTTGCTGTTATGTAGACATTTCCTTCTTTCCCTTGTTTCCTGTTTTAAGGCAGGCAGCTAAATATGGAGGGTTTTTCTTCCTACAGTCTTTTGTGTAATGATTATTTAACCTGCAAATCTTACACCATTTTCCTTCTGGTCTGTAGGGTTTCTTGTCATTTACCTGAGGGTTTCTGTCTCTAGGATCAAACCTAGGTCTATCATAACTTTGTTTAAATCTATGGGGTTGATCCCTATTACCAAACTTATTCTGATTTTGTGGGGCTTTATTACTCTCTGTTTGCTTCTTTTTAACTCCAGCCACTTCTGACTGGGCTGCCTGATATCTCTCAGCAACATTGAGAATCTCCCCAACCTCTCTGCACCTTGTTCCATGAGAAATTTTCTCAAGTCTGGAGCCATGGACTCTCTTAACTGCTCCATCATAATCAGTTCCTTTAAGTCTTGGGTTTTCCCCAGAGCAGTCCATTTCTCCAAGTAAGTTTCTAGTCGTGCGGAGAACTGGTGGTAGGTTTCTCCAGACAGCAGTTTACTATTTCTAAATTTCTATCTATAAAATTCAGCATTCTTCTCATATCTGACTAACAATGCTTGTTTTAGTAGGTCATAGTTTTCCTGATCCTCTCTGCTTAATTTAGAGAAAACTTCATAGGAAGTTCCCCTCAACCCTTGTGATAGTTTTAAACTCCATTTTTCCTTCTCTAGCCCATAATTAGTAGGTACTCTTTCATATCTATTTAGGTATGACTCGATGTCATCGTCTTTCTCTACAAAGGATCTAAATGAAAGTTCATGGCTGAGTTAGAGGCTCCCTGACTTACACTAGTGTCAGAGGTAGATGGGCTGTTTCAATTTTCTGGAATATGTCCTTGAAGTTCCATTTCTTTTAGTCGTAACTCATGCTCTCTTTGCAAACGTTTTTCCTCTTTTTCAGCCTCCATCTGCAATCTTTTTTCCTCTGCCTCTCTCTGCAATTTCTTTTCCTCAGCCTCCATTTGCCTAGCCTCTCTTTCAGCCTCTAACTGTAACCTTTTAATTTCAGACTCCCTATCAACCTCTAATTTCTTAGCCTCCTTATCAGCCTCTAAGGTGCCTCTAATTGTAATCTCTTAGCCTCCTTGTCAGCCTCTAATTTCCTGTCTGCTTCTAACCTCCTATCTTCCCTATCCCGTTCTATAAATTTGTCACATTCAGTAGTAACATACTGAATCAGAATGTCCCCACTCATGCCAAGGTCTTTTGCCGTCTGCACTGTAGCAGATCTAAATTTTGCCAAGTCTGCCATTCTCTCACTCGTCCACAAATTATTACAACTTATATCATAAATTAGCAAATATTACTAACTTAATTAACTATTGGCAATGACAGCTCATCCAATTTCACCACAAGTTGTTTACTTGTATTTTATATTTATTTATATATTATTCCCTCCAATAAAAGCCCCAGGGTAAGGTGGAAAATTAATCCCGGACAGGTCCCCAATATATGATAAGAGGTTTTGATGTATTAATTGTAAGTTATCCTGGACAAATAGATGTGTCAGAGGATACCAGGATAGTGCCAGATAAGAGACTGTTCTTACAAGAAATACCCACTTCTCTGAAAAGAGCAGGGGTGAATGGACAATCAAGGTGAGGTCCAGCTATGTAAGTTCCTAGAGTAAGGTATGATGATGATGAAGTTCTCTGGGTCCCTATCCGCTACCTCTTGAGATCTCACCAAGAGTATGTAGTCAGTGTGTTATTATTTTGGCAAAGTGTCTAGGGTAATGTATTTAAAACAGTTATGAATTTCAAAACAGAACTTTAACTTTAAGGAAAATTAAGCAAGACTATATTAAAAGTATATTTACAATTTTATTTTCCTGAACGGCAAACTTTTGGGTCAGGAAGTATCAAACTCTATAAAAGGTTGTATACATGCTAAAATAAATATTTTTGGAAACTCTGTCCATTTGTGATCAGAAAAAAAGTTACTGGAAAGTCTATACCCACAGTTCTGGATATTATCACTAATGCTACCCTATAAGGTCTGTTATTTACATCACTCCCAGGAGGTATATAGTTATAGAAATAGGTAGTCCTTCTGACTCGTTCTGAACATGTCAGCTTGGCATGTACGCTTATGGTCAAATGGCGGAACTTACAAGCAGTTGTTAATTTTTATCAAACTACACCCGACCAATCAGATGACGAGTTTAAAAAATTAACTATTTCCTAGGCTATAGAATTGAGCAGTTTTAACCGTGTGTGTCTAATCTGACCGAATTTGTTTATTTTATATCATAGTTATTTGTGAACCGATTTTAATTATCAAAAGTGATAATTAAACGGCCAATTATTCTATATCGTTCTATATAGCATTCCTTTAGTTATTCCTTTGCATTCAAATGGGGTTATTTTTTTGTAATTAAATTTGATCTTAACCTGATGTGAAAATATTACTAAATTAAATGTTTCTACGTCAAGATAATTTTTGTATGAGGAAATCTCTATGTGTATATGTTAAGCAATATCAGCGCTATAATTTGAGATATCCCTTTTATTTTAAGTATCTTTAATTATCAAGAAATAAATTATTTAATTTCGGTCAAAAACTCAAAATAGGCATTATTTCCACTTCAACCAAAAAATGTTCTTGTCATTACAAAAAAGAGGTAACGATTTGATTGGTTGGTAAATTTTACTACGTTCATCGATAAATTTTAGGGTGGGTGTGTTCAAAGGGGGGTGGGGTGGTAACTTGTAACTTGTTTTCTTAGAAAAATTCAAATACTCTTAGTTAAATGTTGGCGGTAAATTTGACTAGACCCTCAGAAACATTTCAAATACTGTGGTTATTTATAGATTTAAAATACGTTAACTAGTTCGTTTTGAGCGGGGAATTTGAGCGTGTTGTGATACGGATTCACTTTACTACACACACCGACTTAAACACTTTCTGTGGTATAATGGATTTACCACCCCTAGTTAGACACAGCAGCAATACTATTATACAGAAAGGAATGGAGGATGCTGCTACTAGGGTGCAAAGTATTAGCATGAAAAATGCTGCTGTTCAAGAGTATGGGAGTGCAGAAGAAGGTGACAACAAGTTCCGAGACATTGATGTATCTTGTGATGGTACCTGGATGACCTGAGGCCATTCATCTATTGTTGGTGCCACAACTGTGATTGGCTTGCAAACTGGAAAGGTAATAGATACTCAGACAAAGAGTAAAAAGTGCAAATCTTGTCAGTACTGGGAGAAACAAGACCACAACACAGACCAATTTCAACAATGGAAACAAAGTCAAGCTAAGGTTTGTACGATAACCCATCACGGATCCTCAGGGTCAATGGAAGCAGCAGCAGCTTGTAACATTTTTTCTTGCTCAGCAGACAAGTATAATCTCAGGTATACAAAGTTCATTGGGGATGGAGACACTAACAGTTTCAAAAAGGTATTTGAATCCAAGCCTTATGGAGAGGATTGTCTGATAGAAAAAATTGAATGTATGGGTCATGTTCAGAAAATAATGGGTACTCGGCTGATAAATCTTAAGAAACTTTCTAAAGGGAAGTCTTTGCATGATGGTAAATCCATAGGTGGTAAGGGTAGACTAACAGATAGTGTCATTGATAAGCTACTGGTATACTATGGAAATGCCATACGAACTAACAAATAACCTTTGTAAAATGCGAGAAGAGGTTTGGGCGGTGTATTTCCATAAGACATCAACAGATGATAATCCTGTTCATAACTTTTGCGACATTGACTGGTGTCCCTACAAACAGGCTGTCAGAGATGGAATAGTGAATGACTTTAAGCACAGGGGAAACCTTCCAATTGCAGTCATGGAGGCTATTAAGCCCATATTCAAAGACCTCTCCAAGACAGAATTACCGAGAAAGTGCCTGCAAGGTTACACTCAAAATTCTAATGAATCATTGAACAGTTTAATATGAAAATATTGCCATAAAATAAAAAATCACGGACTTTCAACTGTAAATACAGCTGTTGCAATTGCTGTGTGCATCTTTAATGATGGAGCTAACAGCCTGAAAACAATCCTTCAAGAATGGGACATTCAGCCGGGAAAACTTATGCATACATTTTGTGTAGAAAAAGACTGTCTTCGCATAAAACATTCACAAAGGAAAGTTAAAGCTGCTTCTCTTGAAGCAAGAAGAGCCAAGAGACGTAGGAGGCTTGTCCTGGATGAAGAGCAGACACAAAGAGAGGATCAGCCATATCTTCCTGGGGGATACTGAGCTCTTATCAGATAAGTGTTTTAACATTTTAAAAACTAAACTTTAACGAAAACAGGGCCTGCGATTCACAGTTCCGGTAATATTTTCCACAATTTTAAAGCTATAGCCTTCAAATTTTGCACACTTATAGCCCATGTTATCTTTTATGGCATGAACCTCCACCTTTTTCTTACATGGTTGTTACCAACAGATTACTGGGGACAATGAAGATAGAGATGTATATATATAGGAAGATATTTTTTTGTTTGTATACTTGTTATGTTTGGAAATATCTGGTAATCATTATTTTTAGTCTGAGATTAGAACTCTAGTCAAAGGGCGAATACTCATTTTTTGCTTCGAGTAAAAGTAAATATGTAGTCGTCCCACTTGAATATAGTTGAAAGGTTAACATTAGCGCATGCTCAATGAGACGATTATTCGTCGTTGGCGCTTCCGTGATGATGGACGGATCTTGAAGGCTGTCGGACAAATGTGTGTCCGACGTTTTTCGTCATTGTGATTGATTCTGGGGAAGAGAGGAGTTTTCTCTCAGTATACTATGATGTTCGATACTTCTCCCAGAATATACATGTTAGTGTGCTAGTTACTAGTATTTTCTGAACTGAAGGTAAAGAAGGAACATTTTTTCTAAAACTTTACCTAGGCCTAACGACACCATAGATGTCATATCATCTATATATATATTTGATGGATCGTATGTAGACGATTCCTGTACTAGCAACACTGTGAGTGGACATATGTAACATTCCTTATGGGTATGGAACACCCAAAGACATTAGTTGAGCAAATGAACGGAACTTTCATTTGTAGTGAGGATATCTTTTGGATGAACACCGCTCACTGGGACCGGCGCCATTTTTGAATCCCACTGTTGGTCTGTTTGAATTGTCAATCGGAGAACGGAGATATCTTACTACCTGATGGCGATACCAAGACCTACATTGTATTGAAGCCCACTCTTTGTTATTTAAGATTGTCAACCTTAAAAGAAAGACCCTGTTGAATTTAAAGCCTAAAAGACTTAGCCTGAAAGACATAGTCAGCAGAGGGTCTGTAAGGAGCATTGTGATGACCATTGTTATTGTTAACTCAAACTGATGCGACTAGTCAGTGGAGATATGAGACGATAGACAATCGGAACTATATATGTGCTACTATCGTCCATTTAAATTCACATGCTTTGAGATTGCCAAATTGATGTTGCCACCCATTTGTCAAGTATCCAATGATTTATTGTGTCAACCTGTTCCAATGACTGTCAACCGTGCTGTCAGAGTGTGTGTCATTAAACTGTCTAAAACGTCTACAGTAGTTCCAGCCATCCTTGACTTCTACATGTGATTGGAGTGAGTGTCCTGTGCACCTGTAGAACTGTCATCCATTCGCGTCTTTATTATTGATGTTTACACTCACTCATTCCATCAGAATGTACGCATCTAACAGTACACCTTGTCAGGGCCCCAACAGTCGGTAACCTGACCCATTTACAGAACATTGTGACTGTACGAGCAATATCGCGAAAATAAGCCTTTATCAACGTGGTGGGCCAGCTTTCTGTAACCTGCACAGTGGACATTTTGAGAAGTCAATATCGCGAAAATAAGCCTTTACTGAGCCAGCTTTCTGGGTTACCGTTTCCAGTGGACATTTTGAGAAGTCAGCTACTGTTACGACCGTTTCCTGTGGCCTGTTACGACACACATGAACACCAGCAGTACAACTCTACAGTCGATGTCAGCATGACCTGTCCTGTCAGCGTATACGGTATCTAGGTCAGCGTTTATTGACATTTGTGATAGAACAGACATCGTTACACAGTAAGTTTGTTTGCAAGAGTTAACTGTGTTAGCAAGAAGTGCTATGGAACTAAGAGGTCTTACACTTCAACGGTGGATTTTCTTGTGTTCTGCTACATATTGTTGAACTTTGTAATAGTTTAAGACAGAAATATGATTTATTAAAGTGGCAGTTTATTTTGATTAGAGACTGTGCCATAATTCTGTGTAAATGAGCCTTCTATCTGCAACACATTACATTGCATTTATATGACATATATGTATTTATCTTTTAATGTTTACATGTTTATATGTGATATTTGTGTCTATGTTGTGGGCGGTTGGTGAGGTGACTAATATAGGGTATACCAAGTCATATAGGTCCTATATTAGTGTTCTGTAGGGGGCAATTTTCTTAACTGAAAATTTGCAGGCAACATCTGTTGCTATTTTTTGTTAGCTGTGAAGACTGTGCTTATCGTTGTTTTTGTGATATTTTTTCTGTTCTTTAGTTTTGTTTTGGTTTGTTTGTGTTTGTAGGTCTCATCTTTCCTATAATTCATTTCTATATAACTTTATATTTATACACTGTGGCGTTATTTGTGTTGTTTATTTCTTCGCGGTTGTCATCACAGGTTCTGTGATTATTTTCTTCTGTTTTTCGATTTAACTTATTTGATTTCTGCGAATGTTTTCGTATTGTTCTTCTTGATTGTCCTTCTTGATTGTCTTTTGTGTGTGTTCTTGGTTGACATATGCTATAATATATACTTGATCGTACACTACTAGCTGTATAGTGAACTTATGAGAAAGAATCAACTGATGATTAATTTCTATTATTAGAGGTACACATTTGATTATACAAGACCTTATTTAAAGGCTTGTTTCCCACAGAGATTGGGATAAAAGGAGCTGA
This sequence comes from Oreohelix idahoensis, assembly GCA_024509875.1. NCBI lineage: Eukaryota > Metazoa > Mollusca > Gastropoda > Stylommatophora > Oreohelicidae > Oreohelix > Oreohelix idahoensis. Next base: position 7,339 of record JAMPIV010016954.1, on the reverse strand, counting down.
TTATTCAAGCTATTAAGAGCTTGTTTCCATTTACTTGGAGATAGATTTCATAATTGCTATTTCAGGTATCTAGTCACATATTAGTATACATTATGTCGACTTTAGATTACTTTATTGAGCAAGGGAAATCCCTAGGCAAGACTGGTGATAAGTTGGAGGAGTATGCTACCAGTCAATATGAAAAAGCACAAAAATTGGAAATTGATAAACTGAAAGCAGAGACTGAGCAAAAGAACTTGCAGATGCAGGTGGAGGAAAGAAGATTTCAGATGGAAGAAAAAAGATTACAGAGAGAATCTGAAAAAAAAAGTTTAGAAAGAGAAGCTGAGGCTGAACAAAAGAGATTAGACAGACAAGCTGAGCAAAAAAGATTAGAAAGAGAAGCTGAGGCTGAACAAAAGAGGTTAGAAAGAGAAGATGATGCTGAACAAAAGAGATTAGACAGAGAAGCTGAACAGAAAAGACTAGAAATAGAGGCTGAAAATAAAAGATTAGAAACTGAGGAGAGAAAAGCAAAGATGGAACATGAACATAAGAAAGAACTTTTAGCATTTGAGATAGAAAAATTGAAATTGACAAATATGAGTAATGTTAATCAGTCCTCTAGTGGTAATGGCAAACCCTTTACTTACAAGGTCAAGGTACCAGCGTTCAATCCTTCCAGTGATGACATAACATTCGGCTGGATAGATTTGAACGCTCTTGTCGAGCTTATAATGTGGATAAATCACAGTATGCTAATCAGTTGTCAGAAAATTTGAAAGGTGATTCTCTCTTACAAGTTTAAGCTTGGTAGAAGAGGCTGATAAGGATAATTATGATGTTATTAGAGCAGCCTTATTGAAAAAATATCAATTAACAGAGGAAGGTTACCGTATTTTGTTTAAGAAAATGGTACATGAAACAGGTGTAGAATTCTCAGAATTCATTGCAAGGACACGTCTTACATTTAATCGTTGGATTGAGCTGTCCAAAACAGAAAAGACATATGAAGCACTTATGGACTTATTGCTCAGAGACAAGATTATGTCAAGTGTAAATAAACCATTCCTTGAATTCCTACATGAGCGTAAACCCAAGACACTAAAAGAAATGGAAGAATATTGTACCCAATACGTCACGGCACATCCGGACGTAGCTTTTAGCAATGCTAAGGTTAAGGAAGGTATGCCAGTTGCTTCAGCAACACCATACAACCCTAATTATTCACACAAATTTCAGGGACCACAAAACAGGTTTGATAAAAAGGGTAACCATAATAGTTATCAAAACCAAGGTAACCAATCATTTCAGGGTTCTTCTTCGAAGAACTGGAGACGAGCCCACAGCCCTCGATTCAGGGGTGGTCATAATTATAGGAATTTCCGCAGAGGAGTCATTATAGGAACTATCCAAGTCATCCATCATGGAGACAACAAGACCATAATTATAGAGATACTCATTATAATTAATATGATAATGGTAACCATGAGAACTATGACTCAAACCCAAATAGGGGTTACAATAGATTAAATAATAATGATTATAGAGGCAATAATAATCGAGGTAGATCACAATACAAAAAAACATAAATCACATTATCAGGCAAACTCTGCACAGCAAGAGTCACATGAAGCCTATAAACAGACTAAAGATAATAATGATGCTAATAATATGGCATGTTCCGCTTTTGATTTTGGGAGAGCATCTCAGTGCCCCCAATGCAAAACATTATTCGAACCAACTATAGTGTCCACTTTAAGTTGTGGCCATCCTCTTCCCGCTCTTCCTGCGTCAGTCGCGCATGATGGAAGAGGTTCTCTTGTCTTACATAAAGGTTTAGTAAATGACAATCCAGTCTCAGTTCTTTTTGATTCTGGATGCACCACAATTGGTGTTAGGCAATCACTTGTAGATCCTTCTCGTGCCACCGGAAAAGTAGTCAAATGTGTGACATTTGGCGGCACCTTAGAGAAATACTCTACTGCTATCATTAAGATTGCTACTCATTTCTTTACAGGAGATGTACACGCATGTCTTCTGCCGAATCCGATCGCTGATCTTATCATCGGTCGTATTCACGGAGTCAAAGAATGCACTCCACAACAAATTTTCGTTTGGGAAAAACAAAATATGCAAATTGCTAATGCTGTAGTCACTAGAGCTCAAGCTCTTAATATGCCTCAAACTTCATCTACTGAAGATAATGAAGTGCATAACCAAGATGATCCCTTGGTAATTTCTCGTGACTCGTTTATAAAACAGCAAGAAAATGATCCGACTCTAAAGAAATTCTTCACTCTTGCAACAAAAGGTGATCCGAATAAAGATACAAAGCGTAAATCTTGGATTACAATGAAGAATGGCGTACTTGTACGTATGGTGCAAGACTCCACTAAGTCAAGTCATTCTCAGATTCTTGTTCCCAAGAGTTTGAGAGTTAAAATTTTGCAGCACGCTCACGACTCTCAGTGTGCTGGACATATGGGTTTTTCCCGTACTAAGTCAACAGTTCTTGCGGCTTTCTTTTGGCCTTTTGTGAACAAGGACATACGGATTTATTGTCGATCTTGTAAAGTATGTCAAGAGGTCAAATCTAAAGGTCCACGCCATGCTGCACCTATTCAGGCTGCAGACATTCCTATTCGACCATTTCAGAAAATGGCGATAGACATCATTGGTCCATTTAAGATCAAATCTGCTAGAGGACATCAATTTATCTTGACGTGTGTTGATATGTGCACAGGTTGGCCAGAGGCTATTCCTCTGAAGAGCATTACTACTGCTGACATTGCAGATGCTCTTTGGCTTATATTTTCTCGTCTGGGATTCCCCTGAAAGATATTATCAGACCATGGCACCCAACTAATATCGGATACCATGTCTCAAGTAATGTCTACTCTGCAGATAGAGAGATCTTTGAGTAGTATCTATCATCCTATGTCCAATGGGATGGTCGAAAGGCTAAATAGAACACTCAAAAACTTACTAGGGAAGATAACTGAGGATCATCCTCAAGATTGGGACAGGATTTTACCCGCGGCCTTCTTCGCTTACAGAGAGGTCCCCAATGAACATACATGATTTTCTCCCTTTAAACTTGTCTTTGGCGCGCGACCGCGCGGCCCTATGTCTTTGCTTCATGATCTCATAACCGCTGATAATATTACCGATGACACAAAATCTTCTTACGAATATGTCATCGCGCTGAGACAAAAGATTATCGAAGCATGCAAATTGGCAACTTCTTCTTCTGAATTCGCTAAACAGAAGGCAAGACAATTTGCCAATAAGAAAAGAACCTTACGACAACTTTGTCCTGGTGACAAAGCATTTGTTTTGCTACCTTGTAGGGAAAACAGACTTCTTATTTCTTGGAAAGGTCCGTAAGATATAATCTCGAAAATTTCCGATGTTGACTACATTGTTGATATTGATGGAAAGCATAAAACCTTCCACATCAATATGCTTACGGAAATCCATGAACGTCCATATTATTTACAGCCTATTTTCCAGGCAACGGACGATTCTCCAGTCCAACATGGTCATTACTCATCACTGTCCGTAATACAGGATGAGGAAACAAGTTTTTCGAATGTTAATCTTCCGCTTCCGATGATTCCACTTCATTCTAGTGAATCATGGAAAAATGTTACTGTCTCACCTGATTTATCTCTAGGAGAACAGCGACAAGTTTTGGCTATGTTACAAACATTTCAGGATGTCCTTACTGACATCACTGGACAAACTCATGTCATTCAACATGACATTATTCTAACTGACCATAATCCTATTAGGGTCAGACCTTATCCTATCCCTATACATTTTCAAGCACGGGTTGAGAAGGAGTTGGATGAGATGATAGATTTTAAAATAATTGAACCATCCACTTCTGCATATTCTTCGCCGATGGTTATTGTTCGAAAGAAAGACAATAACATACGTCTTTGCGTTGACTATCGCAAATTGGATCAAGTTACGAAGTTTGATGCTGAACCTATGCCTTTACTAGAAGAGCTACTTACTAGGCTTTCTAAATCTCATTTTTTCACTAAACTTGATTTGTCTAAAGGATATTGGCAAGTTCCTTTATCTGAACGCGCCAAAACTTTTACTGCTTTTTCTTCACCTAGAGGCCTTTTTCAATGGAATTTCATGACTTTCGGCATTATGAACGCACCAGCTACATTCGTACGCATGATGCGTCAAATCCTATCTTATCGGTCAGATGTCATTGCGTACCTAGACGACATCTGTCTTTTCAGCGATACTTGGGAAGATCACTATTCAGGCTTAGTTGAATTACTATCTACTCTACGCGAGTATAACCTGTCAGCGAAACCCTCTAAAGCCTGCATTGGTTTTAGCGAAATTTCTTTCCTAGGCCATCGAGTTGGTCATGGTTTCCTAAAGACAGAGGACCATAATATCACTAAGATACTTAACATCTCTATTCCTAAGACTAAAAAGCAAGTGCGAAGTCTCTTAGGTCTTATTCAATTTTATGGAAGATTCATTCCGAATCTATCCTCTATCATGGCACCTCTTTCTACACTACTGAAGAAAGGGTCGCCTAATATGGTCCACTGGTCACAGGAATGCCAATCCTTTTTGGATAAGATTAAAATGTTGTTTTCAACACCACCTATTTTAGTGTTACCTACTACAGATAAGACATTTGTTCTTCGTAGTGACGCTTCATCCACTGGGATTGGAGCGGCACTAATGCAAGAGTACTCTGGAACTCTTCATCCTGTAATGTATATCTCCGGAAAACTTATTGCTGCAGAAAGGAATTATTCGGTTTTAGACCGTGAGCTATTGGCTATGGTATTGTCAATTCTCAAACTACAAAGATTCCTTCTAGGCGCACATTTCATAGTAGAAACCGACCTGGCAGACATTTTGTCTAGATGCCCACATGATTCCACCTAACTGTTAGGTCTTGGACTTCTTCACACATCTAAGTCTACAACAGTTTTTTTTCTATATCAAGATAGATACACATTGTAATTTGTAATATAATGATTGTATCACTACTATCAATACGTTCATTGATATATATTCACCGCTGTTCTTTGATGATTTTTCTTCTTTGCCAATCATGTACTTATAGTGCTTAAATATGAAATTGTTATATGCATTGTGTCATTGCCAGCATTGTGGTATACGTTGGTGGCACCTCCCTGGAAATATTTATACTTAAGAGAAATGCTTTTTCTGAGATGTTGAGATATATTCTCACGAGTCGATCTATGACTTTACCTTAATTTGACATTATAAATTACTCTTATTAGTCATCTGCGCATTATTCGTGCGTTGTGAGCCTATTGTATGTTGCTCTCAGATGAAAAAAATTTCATTTTTTTCCCCCGGGGGTTGCGGTAGTCTGTTACCAACAGATTACTGGGGACAATGAAGATAGAGATGTATATATATAGGAAGATATTTATTTGTTTGTATACTTGTTATGTTTGGAAATATCTGGTAATCATTATTTTGAGTCTGAGATTAGAACTCTAGTCAAAGGGCGAATACTCATTTTTTGCTTCGAGTAAAAGTAAATATGTAGTCGTCCCACTTGAATATAGTTGAAAGGTTAACATTAGCGCATGCCCAATGAGACGATTATTCGTCGTTGGCGCTTCCGTGATGATGGACGGATCTTGAAGGCTGTCGGACAAATGTGTGTCCGAAGTTTTTCGTCATTGTGATTGATTCTGGGGAAGAGAGGAGTTTTCTCTCAGTATACTATGATGGTCGATACTTCTCACAGAATATATATGTTAGTGTGCTAGTTACTAGTATTTTCTGAACTGAAGGTAAAGAAGGAACATTTTTTCTAAAACTTTACCTAGGCCTAACGACACCATAGATGTCATATCATATATATATATATATATATATTTGATGGATCGTATGTAGACGATTCCTGTACTAGCAGCATTGTGAGTGGACATATGTAACATTCCTTATGGTATGGAAAACCCAAAGACATTAGTTGAGCAAATGAACGGAACTTTCATTTGTAGTGAGGATATCTTTTTGATGAACACCGCTCACTGGGACCGGCGCCATTTTGAATCCCACTGTTGGTCTGCTTGAATTGTCAATCGGAGAACGGAGATATCTTACTACCTTATGGCGATACCAAGACCTACATTGTATTGAAGCCCACTCTTTGTTATTTAAGATTGTAAACCTTAAAAGGAAGACCCTGTTGAATTTAAAGACTAAAAGACTTAGCCTGAAAGACATAGTCAGCAGAGAGTCTGTAAGGGAGCATTGTGATGACCATTGTTATTGTTAACTCAAACTGATGCGACTAGTCAGTGGAGATATGAGACGATAGACAATCGGAACTATATATGTGCTACTATCGTCCAATTAGATTTACATGCTGTGAGATTGCCAAATTGATGTTGCCACCCATTTGTCAAGTATCCAATGATTTATTGTGTCAACCTGGTCCAATGACTGTCAACCGTGCTGTCAGAGGGTGTGTCAGTAAACTGGCTAAAACGTCTACAGTAGTTCCAGCCATCCTTGACTTCTACATGTGATTGGAGTGAGTGTCCTGTGCACCGGTAGCACTGTCATCCATTCGCGTCTTCCTTATTGATGTTTACACTCACTCATTCGATCAGAATATACGCATCTAACAGTACACCTTGTCAGGGGCCCCAACAGTCGGTAACCTGACCAATTTACAGAACATTGTGACTGTACGAGCAATATCGCAAAAATAAGCCTTTATCAATGGTATAAGAAACAGAGATATTGCTATACTCAAATTTCTAAATTTGTGCTATTTTACAAGGGTCATAAATTGCAGAGCCATAATCTACGGCGCCACCTCAGATTGGGCGAAGAGAGGCTCACACAAGAAGCAGAGGAGAGGAGAAAACGTCGAAAGGAGCACCAGGAAAATAAGGAGCTGAGGGCTGTCACCTCAGGGGCGCATTCCCATAGTCAGTTATGACTGAAGGGGCTATTATGATTATTATTATTATCTACAAAGCTCATTGGGGTAGACATTTTTGGGTGGTTCACGCCATAAGGTAGGGATGTTATGCACAATCATCTGCTGGTTTGGCATTCTTTTTGCACTTATTATGTGAGTAAATTCATTCCCTGGTTCACTCACAGGAGGTTTTACCATTAATTTTTTTTTTTTTTCATCACTTCATGTTAATTAAATATAATTTTACCCATAAAAAAATTAAAATTTATAATGTAAACTGTGTTCATCATTAAAATAAAGATTCTCTTGTAACAGGTGGCCAAATTTTATGTCAACAAACTTCGTTAGTTAAATTTTTCTGTTAATTTTTTAAAAAGATAAACCATTTTTGGCTTG